>OY755039.1:51465692-51713192 GCA_963576565.1 Aspidapion aeneum
CGTCATGGAGTGGTTTTCCCGGTTTTGGAATCATGATAACTTCTGCAACTTTCCACAGTTTAGGTACGTACCTAAGCCTAAAAGACGCATTAATTAGGTTGCATAGTTTTACGATAGCTTTTCTGGGGAGTTGTTTTATGACTACCCCGTTAATAAGATCATACCCTGGGGCTTTTTTCGAATTAATATTTTTGATTTCTGTTAATATTTCTTTTGGTGATGTAAGCTTAATATGGTCCTCGATTTGATGGGGTTCATTTAAATGAAAGTGTTCATCTGGTGCTTCGTGGGGCTGAAATGTTTTTTCTAAATGACTTGCAAAAATATCTGCTTTTTCTTCGTTACTCCTTGCCCACTGGTTGTTAGATTTTCGTATGGGTGGAATTTGGATAATTGGTCTTTTAAAATCTTTGGTTGCTTTCCAAAGGGAATAGTCGGTATTTTTATCATCTGTAAGCTCATTAAGAAAATGGTTAATAGATTCATTTTTTATTACTAGAATTTCTCGCCTAATGCGCTGCGTCATGTTGTTGAGATTTGTTTTGTCCCGAGGATCACGGCTTTGTTGCCACTTTCTTCTTAGTTTCCTTTTTTCCAATATAAGGTCTCTAATTTCCTTTGGATAGTTTTTTCCCTTAAAAATTCTCTTTGGTTTTGGACTGTTTTCCCAAGCTGCTTGTTGAATATTTGTAACAAAATAATCAACTTCTTTATCGATTTGTTCTGGCGTTTGCAATGGTACTGATAGGTTTATTTTTTCTGACAGACTTTGTTTAAAACTAATCCAGTCAGTCAGTTTATTAACTAGTGAGATATTTGCTTCTTTCTTTATTATGTTTTTACTAAGAGTTAGAATAATAGGTGAATGATCTGAGTGTAAATCAAAACTTTCTTCTATATCTACAAAACTTAAAGATATATTTTTTACTATAAAAAAATCAATTAGATCTGGAATTTTTCCTGGATCTGTTGGATAGTATGTAGGCTTACCAGTTGATATCGGCTCACATTGATATTCACTAATAGCTTGCAAAAGTTCTTTTCCTTTAGAGTTCGTCAGTCTAGATCCCCAGTAGGTATTTTTTGCATTAAAGTCACCTCCAATTATAAAACGGTTTCCTAATTTTCTGAGAAAATTAAGATATTGATTTTTCTTTAGTAAGTGCCTTGGTGGTATATAGACAGCACTTATGACTAATGTATATGTTTTGGTTTTTACACTTACTAATGTAGCTTGAATCTCTATGGTTTTATATCCCATCTCCTCATAGTGTGATATATTTTCTTTAATTATTACAGCACTTCCCCCATGTGCAGTATTGCTAGGGTGAGTTGTATGATACACTTTATAACCTTTAAATTTAATGTGAGACTGGTTAGTGAAATGCGTTTCTGACACAAGACAGACGTCAATTTTTTCTATGTCTAGAATAACTTGCAAGTCTTGCTGATGTTGCAAGAGACCATTGGCATTCCAAGCTAGGATTCTAAGATTACTGACCATTTTGAGGCATATTGGTAGCTCCGTTATTGCTACTTTCTAGTTTAGTTAATCGCTCATCAAGTTTGTTCAATTTCTCCAAAATTAATTGTAGTGTTTGTTCCATAGTATTTTGACTACTGATATTAATATCAGGTATAGTAGCTGTTGCTGCTACTTGGCTGTATGTCCTTGTCACAGAGTTTTGTGTGACTGTGTTTCTTGTCTGTTGGTTTTGTCTATTTGTACTCACGTTTGGTATGAGATTCGGTTTCTTAGGTTTATTTTTCAATTTTTGTATTTCCTTAGCAACAAGGCATCCTCTGTAGTTAGCAGGATGCTTGCCTCCACAGTGGATGCATTTTGGCTCAGATTCTTTTGGTTTGGGGCATTCTACAGTAAGATGTTTCCCCGTGCATTTTACGCAACGTGGTTCTTTAGCGCAATATTTTTGCGTGTGTCCATAAGATTGGCATCTTTTGCATTGAGGGACTAACTTTGAGGTTTTTAGTGCTTTTATTTCCACTTCAATCCCAAGGATACTGGAAATTTCAAAAATTTTGTTGATATCTTCATCGTGGCTAAATGTGAGCATAAACATGTTAAGAGGTTGTCTTGTTCTCCATTTAAGTTTGTTGCTGGCCTCCAGTGCCTTAAAACCTTTTTTTTGTAGATCAGCTACAATTTTCTGTGGGTCACATGAGAAGTGTAGCCTATTCGCTATTACTCTAATTGGCCTTATTTGTTTGTTTTCGTATGAGTGCCATTGATGCTTTATTTCATTAAGCATTTTAGTAACCAGCCGATAGCTGTCTGCGTCTTGTACATTTATTTTAATATTTTCGTTATTTAAAACTTTTATTTTAACTCCTTGTATGATATTTAACTTTTCATAAATATCATTAAAATTATTTACGCCATTTACCATAATCGGTGGAGGTAATGGAGCTTTTTTAACCTTAGTTGGGGGTTCTTCATTTTGTGTTTTATTGGAGGGCTCTCCAGTGCCCGAGCTTTGTTGTGGTGGTGAGAGTGAAGTATCCATTCGACGTTTTTTCCAACCTTTTCCTTTTTGTCTGATCCACTCAGTTTCTCTTGCCAGATCGTCCTCATCAGTAATGTAGTCCATGTCAGACTCTTCTTTTTTAGTGACTTTTGTCTCTAAATCTGCAAATTTTCTTTGCATACTTTCCAGTTGACTTCGGAGATAATCCACTTGTACACTAAGTGAATTTTTTTCGTTTTGGGATTTTTTCCATTCGCTATATAAAACTTCTTCATTTTGTGTTCTAGCATGGCTATCCTGAAATAATTCGGCATTATCCATTTTTTCTTGATTTTGTTTGGGCTTTTCGCTAATTTTTAAAACAAGTTTCACAGGTGATGGTACACTTTTTTTGCTTTAAATGATATATTATTTATAATACACATTGTATATAGATTCTCAACACAGGTATCTCGCGCGCGATGTTTTTTGTAAACAAAACAAACTCCGACTTTGACCTCGTTAGCACTATCATGCAGGTACGATGCAGTATAACCGTACTGAACTGCGATCGAACAAATACTGTAAATTTGTAATAGTTGGAGAAAGTAATTAACACGCCATTTTTCTCGAGGCGGTAGAAAGGATCTCTCTGATTCTTGGTGCGCATGTCAAAATGCGCGAAAAATGTACTCTGTCCATCATGCAATTGTGTGGTTTTAAAAATTAAAAACAACCGCGAAATTTAGCGGGAGCTAACATAACTGCCCTCCAAAACACACAATTTTAGAATATCAACCGGACAGATATAAATATAAGAAAAAATGATCGACCGATAAATATAAATGAATGAAAAACAGAAAAGTAGCGTAAGTTTATTTAGAGTTAACGAAAACCCGAAAAAGGCAAAACAAACAAACAAAAATTCAAAAAAAATTAAAATAAAGAAAAACCTATTGTAATACCCGGTAATAGGTAGAAAAATTAAAATTAGTTTTAATTCGGCAAGTGGCACAGTTTTACAACTGGCCGCTTGTAAACACCGGTAGCCGTTCGTACCGTCGCAACACGCACTTGCCCGTCTCCGCCGGGATGCAATTCGAGAACCCGACCGACTGGCCATTTCAAAGGTGACTGGGTGTGATCACTCGATATGATAACCAAATCATTTAATTTGATATTTGGGAACGAATCAGCCCACTTGTGTCGCTGTTGTAGCGTATGCAAATACTCTACAGAATACCTTTTCCAAAAATCATTATGTAGTTTTTGGATTAGTTGCCATCTCGAGAGCCGATTTAGGGGAACCTCGGACAAATCTGACTCCGGAATTTCTGAATTAAGGGGTTCAAGGGTCAAAAAATGCCCAGGGGTAAGAGGTTGAAGATCGTGTGGGTCTGAAGAGGCAGGAGATAAAGGGCGACTATTAAGTACAGCTTCTATGCGATATGTAAGGGTGGACATTTCCATGATGGACAACTTCTGGTCGCCGACAACTCAAACAAAGTGAGTTTTAAAACTTTTGACGCTAGCTTCTGCCAGGCCATTGAAATGTGGACTGAGAGAGGGTCCCAGATGCCAACGAATAGAAAGTCTGGTGGACGCACTTCTTGCGTAATCAAGTAATTGGTTACGAAACCCTATAAAATTACTGCCCTGATCTGACCAGCATTGCGTCACGCTTCCACGTCTGGAAATGAATCGATGGAATGCACTTACAAACCCTTCGGTGGACAGTTCCATGATTAATTCCAAATGCACGCAATGTGTGGCCGTACAGACAAACACACAGACATACGATTTGAAAGCTTTACAACCACGGTAACGATGAGGAATTACAAAGAAAGGTCCACAAAAGTCGATAGCTACACTCGAAAAAGGTTTAAGTTGATTGATTCGATGAGCGGGAAGTGAACTCATTATGGGCGGTCTATAGGGTTTAGGGTTGATTCTAAAACATTGCAAGCACTTGGATATGGTTCTTTGAATTGCCCGTCTGGCAGATAATATCCAAAATTGCTGTAAAAGCAGATTATGTAATGTTTTAAACCCAGGATGAAGGTATTGTCGATGAGTGGACTCGATAAGAAGAGTAGTTAAACGATGGTTACTCGAAAGTAAAACGGGGTGTTTTGCAGAATAAGACAAAAGGTCAGATTTTTGTAATCTGCCACCGACTCTAATGATATTATTTTCATCAAGAAAAGGTGAAAGTTTTCGAAAAGGTTTCGGTATTGGTTTATCCTTAGATAACGCGGAAAAAAGCTCAGAAAGGCAAGAACCTTGAACGCGTTTGATAAGAAGGTATAACGCACTTTGCATCTCACCGGTGGTAGAAAAAACAATATTTTCAAAAATAATTTTTTGGTCCGGTAGATTAGTAAGTTTTTGATAGGAATGATTTTGAAAAAGGTTAACAATTCGAAGGACATAACAAATGATACGTTGAATTTTTGATATAGATGAATATTTGATAAGAAGCTGATCTAAGAAGTTTACGTCAATTATCGCATTGCAACAGACCTTTGGCTTTTCCTCCAGATTAATACCTCCGAAATCAATCGGCATTTTTGATTTATGAAAATCGGGCCATTCGTTTTCGGGAGACCACAAAAACGACGGTGCGTTCCACTACATGTCCTGTGACATGAGCTGTGAAGGGGTGGCCTCTCGTGACGCAATATCGGCTGCATTTAAAGCAGAAGGAATGTAGCGCCATGAGTTTGAGGGAATGATTTCTTGGATTCTACTGACTCGATTCCCAACAAAGGTTTGCCAGCGATTAGGAGGGGATGAAAGCCAGTGCAATGCGACTTGCGAATCGCAGAAAGTAACGATATTTGTAAAAGTTAATTTTCCTTCATAGCTAGATATAACGAAGTCAATTAATTCGCTTAAAAGAAATGCGCCTAGGAGTTCTAGCCTAGCCAAAGTTAGTGACTTTATAGGCGCGACCCTAGATTTTGCAGATATGAGCGAAACAGATATATTGTTTTCCTCTTCTACACGAAAATATACGACGCCTGCGTAACCTCGAATTGAAGCGTCACAGAAGCCGATGATTTGACAGGTATTGGTTTTAGACAGTTTGATTTGTCGGGGTAATTGAAAATTGGAATGAAGCGGGAATTCAGAACCAAGTTTGTTCCAAGAGTCGATGATAGAAGAATCTGGTTCTTCGTCCCAGCCTATTTTTGATATCCATAACTGTTGCAAAATAAATTTTGCTTGTAGCAACAAGGGACAAAGAAAACCTAAGGGATCGAAGATTGTTCCTATGATAGATAAAATAGAACGTTTAGTTGGGGGTTTGTCCTTCATTCGGCATTGATAAGAAAAAATGTCGTTTTTTGGATGCCATTGAAGGCCTAAAACTTTGATAAAGTGTGGTTCATCCTTATCAAAAGAGAGAGGCATTTGATGATCGGATTCTGGCAATGTTGCCAATAACTCAGGACAATTGCTTGCCCTTTTTTAAAGTTCAATTCCTCCCGACTTCAACAAATCATTGAGTTCCATCTGTAGGGAAAGGGCTTCAGAAAGCGAAGGGCTAGTTCCCAAGATATCGTCGATGTAAATTGACGTTTTTAGAACAGTACCAGCCATAGGAAAACGTTCCTTTTCTCTCTCTGCCAGCTCATTTAATGTACGCATGGCTAGAAAAGGTGAGCATTGGTCGGTCGAGACGTCTTTCGCATGAAAAAGTCAACAAACCAACCGAACTGTAGCAATAGGGATCTCCAGTCCAATAGTTCCCACTCTTAGGTTACACTTTTGTGTTCTTAGTTAGGAATAGTAGCATAGGGAATAAGTAAAAAATGTAAAGAAACGCAGCTCAAAAACACTTTGACTTACCCTTGGATGAAAGGAACTTGGTACATGGACAACTGCACAGTCGAATCCAAATAATTCCAATCAAAGTAGTAGCAGTAGCACATCAAAGCAATCCATAAAATGTTTATACACGACCGTGGTCTTAAAAAACACGCATGTGATTTCACTTGGCGATCAATATATATCACTGGTATGGAGAGTACCCCAAATATTCGCATGAGATCCGTATAGCAAGACGGACTTTGGAGCACTGCTGTATGTAGCAATATAGCAGTAAAAAGGTATGTATAAAATTAGGAAAAAAACTTAAATTAAAAAAGGATGGAAAATGGATATACTCAAGGTAGAAAAAGCAAAAATAATAAAGTAAAGTCAATGCATTCTTGAGCATATAATTCACCGCGCAAATTCAAATTTTTACCCTTTTTGTAGGCAAGGCATATCTTAGTAACTAAATTAGTTTAAACCAAGAAATAAAAGTAACTTTAAGTATAAAGTTTGAGCATAACTCTAGCAAAAAAAAGAAAATAAAAAGCATTCTAATTTAGATAAATGTCTCTAAATTTTATATCTTAAAACTAAACGCCGGGACGAAGCATTCCGGCCCCCCTGAAAATACCCAGGGTATGGTATTTTCTGAACTAAGCATTAGGGAGAGGGCACAATTTCACCAAAGGCCTCTTGAATAAACCTTTGGAGGTTTTAACTGTAGCAACTCTTACTACATTATCAGTACCAGGGTGCAATCCTACTACTCGTCCCAATACCCAATTTAAGGGAGTGGTTTGATCATCTTTGATCAAAACCATCGTATCAATCGCAATGGGATCAATTTTGTCTTGATTCACTTTAGCGTGTTGTTGCAATGTATGTAAGTAATCTCTGTGCCATCTACGCCAAAAATCGCGATGCAGTTTTTGCAGCAACTGCCACCGAGAAAGCCTATTTAAAGGCACTTGGTCAAAATCGAGGTCTGGAACAGTCGTAAGTGGTTCCAGGCTAAGGAAATGACCGGGCGTCAGTGCAGTCAAATCATTTGGATCTGTGCTGACTGGACACAAAGGCCTAGAGTTGAGGATAGCTTCTACTTGCGTAACCACAGTATAAAGCTCCTCAAAAGTAAGCACCTGTTCTCCAATTACTCGTAGTAAATGAGACTTTGCACTTTTGATGTTACTTTCCCACAAACCGCCCATGTGGGGTGCGGATGGAGGGTTGAAGTGCCAACGAATTGATTCGCGATTAGAAACTTCAGCAAACATCTCGTTAAGCATTTTAGCAGAAAGCGTAAAATTCGACGCGTTATCCGAGTAGACTACTTCCACGCGTCCTCTTCTGGCCATAAAACGTCGGAACGCTGCCATAAAAGCGTCTGCTGATAAGTCTGACACAATTTCTAAGTGTACCGCCTTCGTACAACCGCAAATAAATAGAACGACATAAGCCTTAAGTCGTTTTGCACCGCGCATGCGGCTCATTGTAATAGCAAAACTTCCCGTAAGATCAACGCCAACGTGTTGAAAAGCTTTTGCTTGTGAAACGCGAAATTTTGGCAAATTTCCAACAGGGGGTTGATAATTATTGGGTCGCGTGCGCCAGCATGTAGAACAACGCGAAATTATTTTTCTTATATGCCTTTTAGCTGCAAAAATCCAATAATTTTGAAAAAGTAAAAATAAAGTCGTGTTTATGCCGGTATGCATATGTTTCTCGTGAGTATGCGCAATCAATAACTTTGTAAATTGAGAATCACCGGGTAAAAGTATAGGAAATTTTTTGTCATAATCTAATTCCGAATTGCATAATCTTCCGCCAATGCGTAAAATATTATTTTGATCCAAAAACGGATTTAATTTTCTAAAAACCTTTGGCAACGGTTTATTATCGACAAGTAAAGAAATCTCGTTTTGAAAATATTTATTTTGCACGTGTTTTATAAGCACAAATATTGCATTTTGTAACTCATATTGTATTAACCACGTAGAATTAATAATAATTTTCTCATTATTAAATTTACGCGCGCGAAGATTGTGAATAAAACGTAGTATAAAAGCAACAAGTCTAATTAAACGCAAAAAATTTGAAAATTTGTTAAGCAGACAATCCAAAAAATTTGGTTCAATTGTTGCAGCAAACACCAATTTTCGCTCCTCTTCGAGAGCTTCTTTGGGTGTAGTAATATTATTTTTAGTAAAATCCCATGTCTCTTGTGGCTTACAAAGGAACTCGGGTCCTTGCCACCAAAGGGAACAATTAATTAAATCTGCAGGCAATAGACCACGTGACCCGGGGTCCGCGGCATTTAATTCAGAAGGAACATGGTTCCAATCGCAAGGCTGAATTTTTTCTTGTATGTATGTGACTCGGTATTGATCCAAGAGAGCGCTACCATACTATCCGTAAAAGCAATAGTATTTTGAAAAGCAATTTTATTAGCAAAAGTATTTTGAATAAATTGAATGAGTTTAGCTAGCAAAACTGCCGCACAGAGCTCCAAACGGGGAATACTGATTCTTTTTATGGGAGCGACTTTCGATTTTGCGCACACAAAATACGTTTTAATATCTCCGTTTTGATAAACAATACGAAAATAAACCGCCGCACACATACCGCGCTCGGATGCATCGCTAAATCCAACAATTTGACAAAATTGAAAATTAGAGAGATCAATCATTCTTGGGATATAAAAATCAGAAAATAATTTGAGTTCTTCTTCGAATTTTTTCCACTTGGAAATTATTTCCGGGGGTGCTAACTGATCCCAATCTAACTTTATAAACCATAAGTACTGGATTAAATTTTTTGCAAAAAACGTAACCGGTGTAAGAAAACCTAAAGGGTCAAAGCATTTCGCAAGGGTACTAAGCAAATTACGCTTAGTGCAAATTTTTGTATTATAATTAAAAGAATAAAAAAAGTTATCACTTTGAGGGTTCCACCTCAAGCCTAAAATTTTTAGAGAGTTTGCATCCTCTCGATCCAAAGAGAAGTCTTTGGTTTGTATGTGGGTTGCAGGCAAGTCTGCAAGCAATTTGGGTTCGTTTGATGCCCATTTTTTCAGTTCAAATCCACCTCGCCCTAATAACTCAATTAATTGAATTTTCATAAGCATGATTTGATCAAAATCATTGCAACTTACTACGCAGTCATCTATATAGACGCTGTCCTTTAAAATCGCAGAAGCCAACGGTAAGTCTTGATAATCATCGGCTAATTTAAGCAAGGTTCGAATTGCTAAATATGGAGAACAGTTTACCCCGAAAGTCAAAGTTTTTAATTCTTAATCTTGCACCGTTTCTTCAGAATTAAAACGCCATAAAATTCGTTGGTATTTATGTTGATTTTCCTCCACATTTATCATTCTGTACATTTTAGAAATATCGCTAACAAAACAATATTTATGTAGCCGAAAATTAAGCAAAATTTTAACTAAATCTCCTTGTAGTTTAGGACCCGTGTGAAGGGCTTGATTTAGGCTAGGCTTATTTAAAGAATGACTCGATGCGTCAAAGACGGGACGAACAGGCGTGCTACTCGAGCTTTCTTTTATAACCGCATGGTGAGCAATATAAAAATATTCATGAATTTCTGAGTTATTAGGGGGTGAAACTGCACGCATGTGACCCATATCCAAGTATTCTTGCATTACTTGTGAATAAGAAGTAAATAATTTTTTATCATTTAGCAAACGTTTTTCAAGCGAGTACAACCGACGCAAAGCAAGGGTTCGGGTATCGCCGAAATCAACGGGATTGATTTTAAAAGGTAACGAAACGGTGTATTTACCGTCCACATCGCGTATAGTAGTTTTTTCAAAATATTTTTCGCAAAAAATATCTGAAGGTGAATTTTTCTCCACCGTAGGAACCTCTTCCAACTCCCAGAATTTTTGCAAAGTATTATTTAAATCAGGAGTGGAAATAGTTGCCATAAAAGCAGAAATATTTTTTGATGCAAAAGCAGCATTTTGCAGAGGCATTTTTCCGAGCAAAGTCCATCCGAAGACTGTATTAATACAAGAGGGGGTGTCTGGACCGAAATAAAGTCTACCTTCTTCTAAAAGTGATCCATAAAGGTCCGCGCCAATAAGAAGCTGAATTCCAGCTTGATTATACCAACTGGGATCAGCTAATTTTAGACCAGTTAAGTAGTGCAAAGAATTTTGGTTAAAAGATACACTTGGCATTTTATCGCAAACTTGGTCTATTAATACAGGTTCTAGACTAAAAATGATCGATTTATTATCGATAGCAGCAATTTTACAATGCACCGCATGGCGCGCAGTAGTAGACATATCTCCTAAACCGTTTACATTAAGCGAAATGTTGGATTTAGGAAGTCCGAGTGCATTCGCACATTTTTTCGTTATAAAGGAGCACATGGCGCCATTATCCAAGATGGCGCGTATTTCGTGCCAATTTCCGTATGCATCACGGATGTGCAGCAAAGCAGTGCAAAGCAACGTGTCATAGTCGCCAAGCACAGTACCCGCGTGAATAGATTTATTTTCAGTAATCTGATTTTCTACGGGGTTAGTTTGTGATCCACTAGACGTCACAGAAGAAGAAGCAATCACCGAAGCTGGGGAGTTATTTTTTAGGCATAAAAGACTGTGGTGATTTAAAAAACAAAATCGACATCTTTTTTGTGAAGTGCACGAGTTTACTTGATGAAAACTAGCCATGCAGTTGGTGCATCCCTTATTATTTCTAATAAAATCAATGCGTTCTTGAATTGGTTTCGTTAAAAAAGATTCACAGCTAAAAATCAGATGTGTATTTTTTGCTTTGCAGTAGAAACACGTGTTTTGTTTGGAATTTGGAGTTTTTTGTGACTGTCTGTTTGCAAGTAAAACTGTTTTATTTCGTGGATTACGGGTGGATCTCGAGAAGTTCCCTGGTCGTGAGTTTTGAACAATATCTTGTTTCATAGACAAAGATAAAGATTCAAGAGCCGTGCAATGTTGCTCTAAAAATTTGTAAATATCTTCGTATTTTGGCATTAACTTAGAAGCGTGATTTAGTTCAAATAACTTACGCGTTCCGAGATCTAATCGACCCAAAAGCATGCTCGCAGTAATAAAGCACCAATTATGGGTCGCATAACCCATATTTTTTAAGCAATCAAGGTTTTCCTTGAACGTATCTAGCATTTGGCGCAATTCTAAAACGTCATCATTGGATAGCCGAGGTGAGTTTTCGATAGATTTCCAGTAAGAAACCGCACGCAAGCGCTTATTGTCATATCTGGAAATCAGCGTATCGTAGCAAAGTAAATAATTATTTCCTTCAAGAGGTATATTTTTAATTAAATTTAAAGCAGGGCCTCTTAAAATCGTACGTAAATATTTAAACTTCTCAATGTCCGAGCTCTTACGCGTATGTACAACCGCATTGTAAATCTCAATAAAGCTTGGAAACTCCTCAACATCGCCCGAAAAAGGAGGGACATTTAACTTGGGAAGAGAAAATTCTGGTTCCGGAAAAATAATTGTTTGATTATTTACCTCATTGTGGCTTCGATTTATTTCTTCAGCCTCCACCTCAAATAAATCATAGTGCAAAGCCTCAACCTCTACGCATCTATCCAAAAAATCTTTTTGTATTTTATTCTGAGCTTCCAGAGCTTCAGAATCGTCTGAAATCAAGATCAGTAAAGCATTATGATGCTTTTCAAAGCTCTTACAACAAGAACAAAGTTTTTTAAAGTTAACTTTAAACTTTGTGTGAGCAGCTGGATTTGTTTTCGCCTGATTGGCATAGTGTTCAAGCACACTCAACTGATTGATTGCAGTTTGACGCAAGGCCTTAGCCGAGCTTACCTTTTTTTCGGTATCGTTTACCATTTTAAAAGGTTAAAGTGTAAAGTAAAGCAATAGTTAACAAGGGAAGCAAATTTAAAAAATATATCGTACTACTTCTCAAATTCCTTCGTAAACCAAGATTCAAAGCAATATTAAAAGGCCAGCGGCTTTTAGCAAATATTGAGTAAAGAACAGCAAGTTTTTAGCAAAAAGTATAAATGCTAATAAATATGCACAAAAAATTTAGCAACTGATAAGAGTTTCTGAATTTGTGTAGGTACGCAAGGAAACGCAAGCCTTACATACATAGACAGCGCAATAATTTTTAATTTTGAAAAAAAATAAATTTTTCAAAATTTGTATGCAATTTGTATATTGCACAAATAAAAAATGCAATGCAAGTTGGTACGTGCAACGTACAATAGACACACCGTAGATAAAATGTAAAACCTAAGATATGCCTTGTCTCAAAAAGACGCAAAGTAAAGTCCTAACTTCAAACACAATTATGCAACTCTGAGAGCACCTATTACGCAGAACGGGAAATCCGGCTCGAAGGACCAAAAAATGGTCGGTCGAGACGTCTTTCGCATGAAAAAGTCAACAAACCAACCGAACTGTAGCAATAGGGATCTCCAGTCCAATAGTTCCCACTCTTAGGTTACACTTTTGTGTTCTTAGTTAGGAATAGTAGCATAGGGAATAAGTAAAAAATGTAAAGAAACGCAGCTCAAAAACACTTTGACTTACCCTTGGATGAAAGGAACTTGGTACATGGACAACTGCACAGTCGAATCCAAATAATTCCAATCAAAGTAGTAGCAGTAGCACATCAAAGCAATCCATAAAATGTTTATACACGACCGTGGTCTTAAAAACACGCATGTGATTTCACTTGGCGATCAATATATATCACTGGTATGGAGAGTACCCCAAATATTCGCATGAGATCCGTATAGCAAGACGGACTTTGGAGCACTGCTGTATGTAGCAATATAGCAGTAAAAAGGTATGTATAAAATTAGGAAAAAAACTTAAATTAAAAAAGGATGGAAAATGGATATACTCAAGGTAGAAAAAGCAAAAATAATAAAGTAAAGTCAATGCATTCTTGAGCATATAATTCACCGCGCAAATTCAAATTTTTACCCTTTTTGTAGGCAAGGCATATCTTAGTAACTAAATTAGTTTAAACCAAGAAATAAAAGTAACTTTAAGTATAAAGTTTGAGCATAACTCTAGCAAAAAAAAGAAAATAAAAAGCATTCTAATTTAGATAAATGTCTCTAAATTTTATATCTTAAAACTAAACGCCGGGACGAAGCAAGCATGTCATGCCAAAAGTGACAGTAGAAAGTTCCCACACTGAAAGTGGGTCCTGTGGAGAAAACCTCCACAATATCCTTTGATAAGGACGGTGATAAGGATTGATAAGGACTTGACGGAACATCTGTTTGATATCAGCAATGTAGGCAAATAAGGAGTAAAGAAGCAATATCCTTTTGAAGTTTCGGTCTAGATAACAACGTGTCACTGAGACTAATATTCTTTGGGGTGACTGCCGAACAATCCCAGACTACCCTTAATTGTGTACTTAAGCTTTCCGGCTTTAGTACGCAATGATGTGCCAAAAAACATGATACGTCGACTTTTGGTTGACTAGATAAAACTAGACTCATGTGATTAGAATCGATATAGTCTTGCATGAAACTAGAATAGGCAGTGTACAGATCAGGATTTTTAAGTAATCTGTTTTCTAGAAGTAAAAATCTACGATAAGCTTGCGGATAAGTATTTCCTAGGTCAGGGTTTATTTTATCTTTAAACGGAAGATCTACCATGAATCTACCGCTCGGTTGTCGTACGACACTCGCAGTAAAAATTGTTTCCGCTTGTTTTTCTTCCTTTGATAAGATTTGTTTTTTAGGCAAATGTTCGATTTCCCAAAACCTAGGGATAATGACCTCCAAAGTTGGTGAATGACTCGTTAAAAAACAACTGGTTCGTTCCGTAAGACTACCTACTTCGTCCACTTTTCCTATGACGACCCAGCTAAAGATGGTTTCAAGGGCTGAAGGTTGCCCTATTTGTCCAAGAACCCTGCCCTCCTTGAATATCTGTGCGAATAGCTCGCAACCAATAACTAGGTCCACAGGTCTAGATTTGAAATAAGATGGGTCGGCAAGTTTAGGGTTTTCCAAGTGTTTCCACTGATTACCGTTCAAAGTGAATGTAGGCATATTGGAACCTAGTTGTGGAACAACAATTGCTTCGAAATTAAGTAAAGGAGTGACCTGTCCTTGTGGCTTAATGTGACATTGAACGAGCCCTTTGGAAGTAAGAGAAGACATTTGATTTAATCCGAATATTTCAGTGGTGTAACTTCGCCTAGGAAGATTAAGACGATGAATATACTTTTCACTGATGAATCCTGTCTGTGATCCAGAATCAAGCAGTGCTCTTACAGGTTGAAAATTTCCGCAACCGTCCATAACATCTATTATGGCGGTGCATAAAAGAAAGGTACCTGAAAGTCCTGAGGTATTTAATGACACATGAAGATTATTGACAGGTGGTGTGTGAATGACAGGACTAGTATCTTGGCTTCCAGACTCTTTATTAGTTTCTAAGATATGAGTTAAAGTGTGGTGCATTTTACTATTGCAAGTCCTGCATGAATATTTTGATTTGCACGTGTCCACCCCATGCGAGGGATGAAAACACGCTAGACATAATTTTTTCTGCTTGACGAAAGATAGGCGCTCGATAGGTGAGAGGTCAAGAAATGTTTGACATTTCGAAAGCACGTGACCTTGATTACACCGGAAACATTTTATTCCCGTGCTTGAATTAGCTGAGGTGCCAGCCAGTCCTATAAAAGGCGAATTGGATGATTTATAGGTAGGCATTTGCCCAAACTGATTTTGCATAGAATTTGATTTTTGATAGGTAGGCACCTTTTTGGGTGCTGTTGATTGAGGAAGTAATTCCAAAACTTTACATCTTTTTTCTTAAAATTGAAAAAGTGACTGAAAAGTGTGAATTTCGGTATTAGTATTGGCGTGACTCATTTCGAAATTTGAACGCGTCGGAATATCCAATTTTTCTAACAGAATGAAAAAAATAATAATGTCCCAACTGTCAACGTCAAAGCTAAGTGATTTTAAAATTTCTAGGGATTCTGAAAAGGTGTCAATTAAATTACGCAATTCTTTAGCTGACTCGTTTTTTAATGTAGAGTTCATATTTGTGCTTAAAGCATTATTGGCGAGGTCTCGCTTGTTTTGATATCTATTGACTAATTTGTCGTAAGCAATTTTATAATTTTGATCAGATAAGCTAATCCCTGATATCAATTTTAAAGGCTCATCCTCGAGATATGAAAATAAATATTGAATCGAACGTTACTTAGACTTTGATTTTGATCTATAATGTTATTAAAAAGATCGAAAAAGCTTGGCCATAATTATTTATCACCTCGAAATATGGGAATACCTAACTCTTTGAGTTTTGGAGTTTCAGATTCGTTTTGACGAACATATGATCCCGAAAAGGATGGGGCCTCAACCGCAAATATTTGAGAGTAAACCCCCTTACACGCATAAAAATATTTACGAGCTTCTGCAAGGATCGTATCCTGCGTTTTAAACTCCTCGTCGTCCGAGTCGTCTATCATCATAATGACATCATTATGTGCCAACATGCATTTATCGAAGGTTTCATCCAAATCGGAATACCTCACTTGAAACTCATTTCTCGCTTTTGCGTCCGTTGCCGCGGTTTGTGAAAACACATAACACTCGGTGATCGCAGATAAAAAACCCTTGCGTTTTTGCACGGCTTTTTTGATAGACATGATTTTACCTTTGAAATGACGAAATTGTCGGTAAATATACAATTAACGCTAAATTAATGCTTCTGAAATCGAAAAATGACGAATTGTCGAAAATATGCACTAATTTATCGCAATTGATGAAAATTGTTTTAATATCGAAATGGTATGGAACAAATCTAATCACAGAAATGTTGTTTGTTTGTTTTGATTGATTCTTGATTTTGTTTACTGAAATGACCACGCGGTGGACCCTGCGTTACCATAGCAGCGGACCGAAAACAGGTGAATTGCGCCGAAAAACGAAGGTCGAACGAAAACCTACGGTTCAATACGATTGGCGAAAGTCAAGGCCGTGTGATCTCGGCGAAAATGGCTGACTTAAATACCGTCGAATGGATTTAATTTATTTATTTGGTTCGAAGGAACACTTTCTGTATGCCCGCAGTTAGAAAAACGATAACTGCAATGGACTGTATATATTTTATTAAATGAAAGCGCGAACAAACATAAATATATTGATACGAAATCACGAAATAATTAAAGGTCCATAGGTTAATTGCTGGTACCCACACAACGGAAATCAGAAACAAAGCACTCACCAGTTTGCAGCCAATTTCTCCACGTTCCAGGGGCCCCTGATTGGATCTAATGATGGCACCACGTAGCTGAAGGGCTGAAGTTTCCAGTTCTATGCTTCAGTACACCAAAATCGAGCACTTTCAAGTGTAGAAATTTGTAATAGTTGGAGAAAGTAATTAACACGCCATTTTTCTCGAGGCGGTAGAAAGGATCTCTCTGATTCTTGGTGCGCATGTCAAAATGCGCGAAAAATGTACTCTGTCCGTCATCCAATTGTGTGGTTTTAA
This sequence comes from Aspidapion aeneum, assembly GCA_963576565.1. Lineage (NCBI taxonomy): Eukaryota > Metazoa > Arthropoda > Insecta > Coleoptera > Brentidae > Aspidapion > Aspidapion aeneum. The sequence continues at coordinate 51,482,496 of OY755039.1, forward strand.
AAATTAAAAACAACCGCGAAATTTAGCGGGAGCTAACACTTAGACCTTACTATGGGTTAACGGTTCATAAATACTTTTATTAGCTCACACTACTACTATAAGTAGTGTGAGCTATGGTGATCCTAATTTTTTCGAGAAAAAAAAAGTTGCTCCGATTTCAAAAATTTTTATATATCTTTGCGTTTCAGATGATTTTGAAACTTATTTGTTTTGCTGTCTGTCTGTCTGTCTGTCTGTCTGTCTGTATGTCTGTCTGTATGTCTGTCTGTAACGACCAACCCGCATAACTCAAAAACCGCTTGTCCGATTTTAATGAAATTTGGTACCTAAGTTGGGTCTTGGGCCGTGATGGTCCCATTTAAAAATGAACAAAATCCACCGAACGCAAGCCAAATAAAAGGGTGGGGGTAGATTCCAAAAATTAGAGTTTATGTGAAAATATGGCGTGTGTGATATCAAACGAAAGGTAATTAAGTCTGAAGTTAAAAAATGAATTTTAGTTTATTTTTAAAAAAAGGGTGGGGGTAGATGTCAAAAATTAGAGTTTAAGTGAAAATATGGCGTGTGTGATATCAAACGAAAGGTAATTGAGTCTAGAGTTAAACAAAATACAGTTAGTTTTTTTCAAAAGGGTGGGGGGTAGATTAAAAAAATTTGAGTTTAAGTCAAAACATGGCTTGTGTGGTATCAAACGAAAGGTAATTGAGTCTGGAGTTGAATAAAATATATTTCAGTTTTTGATTATATTAGCTCACACTATAACTATAGTACCTAGTGTGAGCTTAGGTGCCCATAGATTGGCACAGTATTTCAATGATTTTAAACTTTAAAAATGCTTATGGCTGTTATGACAGAAACTTTTTAAATATGTTTTTTTTTTTTAAGTTTCAAATATTAGTGTGACGTCGTCGTGTATTTAATAATTTTAATTTTTTTTTGTGTTTTTGTTGTTGTGTTATCCATTGTTTGGCTCTGTTAATGCTTTTATTTTATTTTTTTTATTTTTTTTTCAGTCTTAAGTATATTAATTTGAAAATAGGTACCAAGATAGATAAATTTAGGAAACTTAAGTATTTGGCAGATAATAAGAATATTTTTAGCTCACACATATACTATACTATAGTAGTTTAGCTCACACATATACTATACTATAGTAGTGTGAGCTATGGTGATCCTAATTTTTTCGAGAAAAAAAAAGTTGCTCCGATTTCAAATTTTTTTATATATCTTTGCGTTTCAGATGATTTTGAAAATTTTTTGTTGCGCCGTCTGTCTGTCTGTCTGTATGTCTGTCTGTAACGACCAACGCGCATAACTCAAAAACCGCTAGGCCGATTTTAATGAAATTTGGTACCTAGGCTGGGTCTTGGGTCGAGATGGTCCCGTTTAAAAATGAACAAAATCCACCGAACACAAAGCAAATAAAAGGGTGGGGGTAGATTTCAAAAATTAGAGTTTATGTGAAAATATAGCGTGTGTGATATCAAACGAAAAGTAATTGAGTCTGGAGTTAAACCAAATACATTTTAATTTATTTGAAAAAAGGGTGGGGGTATTTTTCAAAAATTAGAGTTTAAGTAAAAATATGGCGTGTGTGTTATCAAACGAAAGGTAATTGAGTCCGGAGTTTAATAAAATACATTATAGTTTTTGTTTTTTAGCTCACACATATACTATACTATAGTAGTGTGAGCTATGGTGATCCTAATTTTTTCGAGAAAAACAAAGTTGCTCCGATTTCAAAAAAATTTATATATCTTTGTGTTTCAGATGATTTTGAAACTTTTTTGTTGCGCCGTCTGTCTGTATGTCTGTATGTCTGTCTGTATGTCTGTCTGTAACGACCAACGCGCATAACTCAAAAACCGCTTGGCCGATTTCAATGAAATTTGGTTCCGAGGTTGGGTCGAGATGGTCACATTTAAAAATAAACAAAATCCACCGAACACAAACTAAATAAAAGGGTGGGGATAGATTTCAAAAATTAGAGTTTATGTGAAAATATGGTGTGTGTGATATCAAACGCAAGGTAATTGACTCTGGAGTTAAACAAAATAAATTTTAATTTATTTTAAAAAAAGGGTGGGGCTATATTTCAAAAATTAGAGTTTAAGTGAAAATATGGCGTGTGTGATATCAAACGAAAGGTAATTGAGTCTGGAGTTAAACAAAATACATTTTAATTTATTTTAAAAAAAGGGTTGGGGTATATTTCAAAAATTAGAGTTTAAGTGAAAATATGGCGTGTGTGATATCAAACGAAAGGTAATTTAGTGTGGAGTTGAATAAAATACATTTCAGTTTTTAGTTATATTAGCTCACACGTACACTATAACTATAGTACCTAGTGTGAGCTTAGGGGCCCATATATTGGCAGAGTATTTTAAGGGTGGGGGTAGATTTCAAAAATTTGAGTTCAAGTCAAAACATGGCTTGTGTGGTGTCAAACAAAAGGTAATTTAGTCTGGAGTTGAATAAAATATATTTCAGTTTTTAGTTATATTAGCTCACACGTACACTATAACTATAGTACCTAGTGTGAGCTTAGGTGCCCATATATTGGCAGAGTATTTTGCTTTGTCAATTAGATTTACTCTTCTGACAATAAAGCTTGTTTGAATTGAAATTGAATTGAATTTGGTCGGCGATCACGGAAAAATTTCTGGTGGCAATACTAAAATTCTTTTAAAATATTGTGGTTTGGTAACACTGATTATTAAAAATCTCAATAAAGCATAGACCCATAATACAAATGGACTGGCCCTAAGCCCTATTCAGGGCAAAAATGTAAAGGGTCGCCATTGTTTCTTATACGGTTCCTTGTTGTTTGATGATATTTCCTGTTATTAGCTCACACTACTACTATAAGTAGTGTGAGCTATGGTGATCCTAATTTTTTCGAGAAAAAAAAAGTTGCTCCGATTTCAAAAATTTTTATATATCTTTGCGTTTCAGATGATTTTGAAACTTATTTGTTTTGCTGTCTGTCTGTCTGTCTGTCTGTCTGTCTGTCTGTCTGTATGTCTGTCTGTATGTCTGTCTGTAACGACCAACCCGCATAACTCAAAAACCGCTTGTCCGATTTTAATGAAATTTGGTACCTAAGTTGGGTCTTGGGCCGTGATGGTCCCATTTAAAAATGAACAAAATCCACCGAACGCAAGCCAAATAAAAGGGTGGGGGTAGATTCCAAAAATTAGAGTTTATGTGAAAATATGGCGTGTGTGATATCAAACGAAAGGTAATTAAGTCTGGAGTTAAAAAAATGAATTTTAGTTTATTTTTAAAAAAAGGGTGGGGGTAGATGTCAAAAATTAGAGTTTAAGTGAAAATATGGCGTGTGTGATATCAAACGAAAGGTAATTGAGTCTGGAGTTAAACAAAATACAGTTAGTTTTTTTCAAAAGGGTGGGGGGTAGATTAAAAAAATTTGAGTTTAAGTCAAAACATGGCTTGTGTGGTTTCAAACGAAAGGTAATTGAGTCTGGAGTTGAATAAAATATATTTCAGTTTTTGATTATATTAGCTCACACTATAACTATAGTACCTAGTGTGAGCTTAGGTGCCCATAGATTGGCACAGTATTTCAATGATTTTAAACTTTAAAAATGCTTATGGCTGTTATGACAGAAACTTTTTAAATATGTTTTTTTTTTAAGTTTCAAATATTAGTGTGACGTCGTCGTGTATTTAATAATTTTAATTTTTTTTTTGTGTTTTTGTTGTTGTGTTATCCATTGTTTGGCTCTGTTAATGCTTTTATTTTATTATTTTTTTTTTTTTTTCAGTCTTAAGTATATTAATTTGAAAATAGGTACCAAGATAGATAAATTTAGGAAACTTAAGTATTTGGCAGATAATAAGAATATTTTTAGCTCACACATATACTATACTATAGTAGTTTAGCTCACACATATACTATACTATAGTAGTGTGAGCTATGGTGATCCTAATTTTTTCGAGAAAAAAAAAGTTGTTCCGATTTCAAATTTTTTTATATATCTTTGCGTTTCAGATGATTTTGAAACTTTTTTGTTGCGCCGTCTGTCTGTCTGTCTGTATGTCTGTCTGTAACGACCAACGCGCATAACTCAAAAACCGCTAGGCCGATTTTAATGAAATTTGGTACCTAGGCTGGGTCTTGGGTCGAGATGGTCCCATTTAAAAATGAACAAAATCCACCGAACACAAAGCAAATAAAAGGGTGGGGGTAGATTTCAAAAATTAGAGTTTATGTGAAAATATAGCGTGTGTGATATCAAACGAAAAGTAATTGAGTCTGGAGTTAAACCAAATACATTTTAATTTATTTGAAAAAAGGGTGGGGGTATTTTTCAAAAATTAGAGTTTAAGTAAAAATATGGCGTGTGTGTTATCAAACGAAAGGTAATTGAGTCCGGAGTTTAATAAAATACATTATAGTTTTTGTTTTTTAGCTCACACATATACTATACTATAGTAGTGTGAGCTATGGTGATCCTAATTTTTTCGAGAAAAACAAAGTTGCTCCGATTTCAAAAAAATTTATATATCTTTGTGTTTCAGATGATTTTGAAACTTTTTTGTTGCGCCGTCTGTCTGTCTGTCTGTATGTCTGTATGTCTGTCTGTATGTCTGTCTGTAACGACCAACGCGCATAACTCAAAAACCGCTTGGCCGATTTCAATGAAATTTGGTTCCGAGGTTGGGTCGAGATGGTCACATTTAAAAATAAACAAAATCCACCGAACACAAACTAAATATAAGGGTGGGGATAGATTTCAAAAATTAGAGTTTATGTGAAAATATGGTGTGTGTGATATCAAACGCAAGGTAATTGACTCTGGAGTTAAACAAAATAAATTTTAATTTATTTTAAAAAAAGGGTGGGGCTATATTTCAAAAATTAGAGTTTAAGTGAAAATATGGCGTGTGTGATATCAAACGAAAGGTAATTGAGTCTGGAGTTAAACAAAATACATTTTAATTTATTTTAAAAAAAGGGTTGGGGTATATTTCAAAAATTAGAGTTTAAGTGAAAATATGGCGTGTGTGATATCAAACGAAAGGCAATTTAGTGTGGAGTTGAATAAAATATATTTCAGTTTTTAGTTATATTAGCTCACACGTACACTATAACTATAGTACCTAGTGTGAGCTTAGGGGCCCATATATTGGCAGAGTATTTTAAGGGTGGGGGTAGATTTCAAAAATTTGAGTTCAAGTCAAAACATGGCTTGTGTGGTGTCAAACAAAAGGTAATTTAGTCTGGAGTTGAATAAAATATATTTCAGTTTTTAGTTATATTAGCTCACACGTACACTATAACTATAGTACCTAGTGTGAGCTTAGGTGCCCATATATTGGCAGAGTATTTTTGCTACATGTTTATTTTTCTTTTAATTAACTTTTTTAGTATCTAGAATAACAGAAAAAAAGCATTTTATTATTATTCTAAGGTACCATTCTTAAATTACGTCACGTTCAAGTAAGGGTTTAGTAGGGTGACCATATGGGTTTCGCGTAAAAGGAGGACGTCACAGACAAAAAAAACCGGATTTTCGATAAAAAAAGCCGGACAAAATGGGTCATTTTAAAAAATCGAAAAAATTTGATGACCAAAAAAAAGTATCTTGGGACCGAAAGGCCTAAAAAAATGGCTCAACACACAAGGTAAATAAAAAGTTGCAATCTAGAAAAAATCTAACTAGTAGAAAATAGAATAAAAATAAGTAGGCACCTTTTGGGAAAAATTACGCTAGAAAGAATGTTTTTAGAAAAAGAATGGCACCGCAAGCGAAAATTTAAAATATTAAGCACTAAAAGCATCAAAAAGTGCCAGCGTAGAAGACAGTTTCTGCAACATTAAAAAAATGCTGAAGAAGTGAAATGAATTGGGCCACAGGAGCAGGCAAAAATTTCGGGAAAATTTTACACTTTTCAGATTAAATCGCGGTTAAAAGCAATAGGGAAAAAATTGCAATCTAAAAACTACCAGAATATTTTTAAAAAATGCGCCGGGGGCGAAAAAAATTACACCGCAGAAAAATTGAAGTATATTTCATAAAACCGCCGAAGAAAATTATTGGTTAAAACAGAAAAAAAATGATGCAGCAAGCAAAAAAATAATTATATAATTTAAAAAATAAATGGTATCAAAAATGTAGGGAAAAATATTACCAAAATGCAAAGTTTCAGAAGTATAAGCGCCGCACTGGAAATTTTTAAGTGCCTCCAGAGGTTCGTGATAAATTGTGCTCATTTCGTTTAGGGGAATAAATTTTAGGCTTGGAGCTCTAAATCCTCTAGATTCATCCCTCCTAAGGTCTTAATTAGATCGCCAAAATGCCGGACGAAGAAAAAAGCCGGCCGGACATTTTCATTTTGCCCAAAAAGCCGGACTTGTCTGGCTTTATCCGGACGTATAGTCACCCTAGGTTTAGTCTTGAGTTATACACATTGTGTTTTTAATGTGTTTCTTTTTTAAATTGTATCTCTAGAGGAGTTAAGGAAGTCAAACTAAAGTTTCATATGTATTTATTGTATAACCCTAAGATGAACCGTAAAAAGGCTTAGCTGTTCCATTCTTCCTCTTTGGTGTTTTGTATATGAGCAATAAGGACTTGATCGCGATTAAACCCATAATCTGAGGGTAAAACCATTTTCAAAACATCTGTGTTTTTCTATTTTTTGCCATCATTTACGATGAGTGACCTTATTTTTTCATACAGCAGTGATTTTCAAACAAAACTCTCATATATGGGCTGGTTATCAATTTTATTTTTAAGAAATCCGTGACCCTGACAGAAACTTTGTTAATTAAAACAAATTTGGGTGAGTTTAGTTTTAGAATGGGACCTCTGTATTTCAATCAACTTCAAAGGAAGTTAGTGTAACATTATCCTTAATTAAATAGAGTAGATTAGTTGCTTTTTCATCCCCATGCAAGGCCGTACCTAGAAGGACTCAAAGATAATAAAACACTTAGTAGTGATAAGTAGAAGAGATATTGGCAAATCGCATTTTTTAAGCAGAAGTGACTCTAATTTTTTAGATTTTTGCTTATAACAGCTCAAAACATGCTTAAACTAAAATATGGTTAAGGATTCCACTATCTAAAAAAACTAAAATCTTAAGCGTATTTTATAGATAAATGCATGGACACTACTACTACTTCTCAATAAAATACTAAATTGCAAATAATGCAAGGACCTAAAACTATAAACAACAAGTGAAATTAAAGAAAGAAAAGTAAGAGAGAAGAAATAATAATAGAGATCATTTGGATGGCTTAGTCGAGTTAATAACCTGAGAGTTTCTCGTTCTTGTATTGAGACACCGCAAACATGCATAGATAGAAGTTTTCCGAAAATTTATGTATAGTCTTCGGTGGCTTAATGTAGAGAGCGTTTGCGTACGAGAAAGAGATTCCGGGTTCGAGTCCCGGCCGAGGACAGAAAACTTTTTTCTTGTTTTTCTTTCTTTATTTTTACTTGTTGTTTACACTACTACTACTAGTTATGAACTATGATGGAACCGTCGAAATTCTCTCATGAAAGTTTTTGATGTATTTTTGATCTCCTCCTATATACAGCATTTGACATTTCGCATATACAAAGACAAATACAAATACAAATTTTATTTTTCCAAAGACACAATTAAATGCAAATTCTTATCTAGACATACAAAGGTGTATACAAAAAAGATTCAGGCTACATAAAATAAACTATTCCCAAAAATTGTTTATACTATAAAAACACCTTTAAATTAGGTAAGTCTTAACCAAATGTTTAAAAGAATTTATATTTTGAATATCTTGTTTTTCCTGGGGAAGTTTATTAAACATTTTAGGAACAAGATTGGTCACAAACATTTTTGTTTTGGTAAGCCTATTTTTTGGATTTTTATAACGCGTGGGATTCATTATTTCTTGAAAATAAATTCTTATTACTAAACACAAAAATACAAATTTTGTAAATCACTATAGGCGGGACACTTAATATTAATATTTTATATTTCTTAAAAAGAGGAATATCAGTGTTCTTTTGTAACATCTAAAGCATATTATGTAAGTCATCCGGACCATTTTTTTATTAAAAAGTTTTGCAGTAATAGTAAGATTTATTTTTCGGTACAACCCAACACATTTACCCCTGTATCTCCAAAACTAGACATAGGATCGTTTTAGATTTATAAGAGCTTTTGATTGGAAGTTGGAGAACAACAACATATCTAAATTTCATGACAATCGTAAATTTTTTATTTTCCCATAAGCTGCGTTCGGTATTTGCATCTCAGATGCGACGGATTTTTGGTCACGTGATTACAGATTAGTCTGAGCAAATTGAAATTACCGAACGATCCAGATCAAATCAAATCAAAAAACCAAAAATATTATGTACATATTGCAACTTACGCCCAGCTATAATTTTGACAAAATTGTCCTGTGATGTCGGAAATTTATATAATTTGTTGTATTCAACAATGTAACAGTCGGCTGTGTGACAGTGGTACTGTCACCTCAAGTGGCCAGGGCTTAAAAGTTGCGAGCTACCAATTTATGCAACTATTTGAAAATTGATAAAATTATTAAATGTTATTACTTATTTGTTCTCGAAAGGGAATTTGATGGTTCTTGGAGGAAGAGTTTATGCTATAAACGTTTTTCTCAAATGTATAAACAGTGTAGGAAAATCATACATAACTTTTCAATTTTCTTCCCGAATTTTCACATTATCACTTCTTATATTTATTGATTGAATATCAAATTTTTTTGTACTATTAAACTTTTGTATTCAAATATTTACACTTCTTAAACTTTTAGGCCTTATAAACCTTTTGTATATTTGTTGTAAATATATATATTTATAAACATTTTAAACGTTGATTGAATAGGTGAAACTATTCAATCAACTGTTTAAATTACTTAATATTACTGTTTAGGTTTGGGATATATTGTTGATTAAAAATACCGATTTTAGGGCAACGAATGGTTTGTATTTTGTTGTTAAAAAAAAACCATAAAACAGTTAAAAACATTATTCCAAAACACTGGAAACAGTAATAATTAAAAGCTTTAAAATTAATAAACTCCAAACGGAAAGACTAAAATAATTGTAGAGTGGAAAGGCTAAGTGATCTAAGTGCCAAAAAGCATTTTTGTGGGAACCTAAAAAAAACTGTACATTTTATGCAAGCGGACTTACGGATAACGTTATTTTAAATATGCCATATAGAGCATAAGGTGGGGAAATGATACTTAAATCTTATAGCCCCGTATTGGCCTTGACACCTACATCATTTTGGGTGGGAAATCTAAAATTTGTATATTTTGGCACTTAGATCATTTAGCCTGGCCACTCTACAATTATGAACAATAAAGTTAACAGTTTTATAAAATGTTAAAATAATTGATAAATTTCCCGTTGAAATAAAAGCCCCCTTAAGAAGTGTGAACGAAAGCAAACGAACCAAGCCAAGCCACACTAAAGAATGTTTGCTCCCACGACTTTCGAAAGTTTCAGTCACTCTGCTCTCTAGGCGTTCTTAGCTTGCCGCTAGCTGATTGGTCGAAAATCTAAGCTTTCTTTAACTGTTTTCTTGCCCAAGACATTCTTGGCCTACCGTTGCCGTGGTTTGAAACTTAAGCTCTCTCGCATTGGCGAGAAAGACAAAGAGACAAAATACCATCGCAATTCAAGATACGTGGACTCAGAAAATCGATAAAGTTAAAATTACACAGTGTGTTTTTTAAAAGTTGAAAATAGTTTAGCTACTTTGTTTCCAATTACAAAATATGAATTATTTTGATGTTAGTGGCTTAAAGGACATATTAGCCGAATACAACTTTTATTAAAATACAGCGAACCTGAAAATATGCAAAAAAACAAGTCGCCGGAGTTGCCATAAATTTTACCTAATCTTAACCTAGTCTTGCATATAATTAATTCTTGTTGATGTCAAAACAACATTTAATTAAAAATATTTAAAAACTTATAAATGGCAAAAATACCATTTATATTCAAATCCCGTTTTGTTACAACATCAAATAATTCAATTTCAATCTTTTTACATAAATAATATTTTTGTAAACAAAACAAATACCCAATATGACGTCACAATCTCGGATCAACCTGTTTCGTCGGTCAAAATCCACGGAGCAACCAGATTTACGTCCGACTAGTCTGAGCAGAATTACCGAACGATTCAGATCTACCTCCCCTAGATCTAGATGGAATAAACGAACGATTTTGATCAAAAAGATTAATCCGACGTAAATACCAAACGCAACTATAGCAAGCGAAGTGATTTTCTATTTTTTGGTTATTAGTTTTGACATGTTTTAACACAGTCTGGAGGTACTTAAACATTATATATTTAGAAATAAAGTTATGCTGCAATCTTGAAACTCTATTATTATTAAATAGATCTTTAGACCGTTTAAAAACCACATTTTTAAAATAAGAACGAGCTGTCAATGCGATCCGAGGAAATCATTCGCTACCTATAGCTGCGTTCGGTATTTACGTCGGATTAATCTTTTTGATCGAAATCGTTCGTTAATTCCATCTAGATCTAGGGGAGGAAGATCTGAATCGTTCGGTAATTCTGCTCAGACTAGTCGGACGTAAATCTGGTTGCTCCGTACATTTTGACCGACGAAATAGATTAATCTCAGATTGTGACGTATGTTGTGTATTTGTTTTGTTTACAAAAATAATTTTTTTATGTAAAAAGATTCAAATCGAATTATTTGATGTTGAAGACAACAAATTATATAAATTTCCGAAATCACAGGAAAATTTTGTCAAAATTATAGCTGGTCGTGAGTTGCAATATGTGCATAATATTTATGGTTATATTTAAGGTTATAACCATTTATAAAAATTTGATCGATTTCATTTGGATCGTTTGATAATTCCAATTTGCTCTGACTAATCTGTAATCACGTAACGAAAAATCCGTCACGTCTGAGATGCAAATACCGAACGCAGCCCATAAAGCTTTACGATGAGTGACCTTAGTGCGTAGTACATTGCTAATTTTGGACATGACTTGTCAAATTCAATAAATATTTTGTTTAGGTACTTATCTCAGAAAAGCTTGTAATTAAACTGCTCCTGTTTAAAGTATTTTTTAAAAATAAAAATAATTATAAAAAATGTGATTTCAATGAAAAACCGGAAGAACTCATAAATCACAAATGTTAAGTATAGGTTTGTGTTCTGTATTATTTCATATAAGCTTATATTATTATACAATTAAAATGTAATAAAATTTTTAAAAAATTTAGAACATAGTACAACTGTGCACTCCTCCCATAGGAATTTTAATATTTTTGCCAAAATTTAAAAATTCTTATTTTAAAAATTATACAACTTATTAACAAAAGCAACAAGTTACAGTATGGTAGGGCTATAGAGATGCGAAAAATCTACACCCTGAGATAAGATTCGGAAGAACGTCATTTAGGGAATTTTAGTCTTGTAAAACCTATTCATTTTAATTATATATATATATATATATATATATATATATATATATATATATATATATATTGATGCACGCGCCGTTGTCACCTCAGCGTTAAGGATATGACGACCTGACCTCACCTATTTCTAGTGGTGTTACCACATATATAGGTACATATATGAGATGAGGGGAACTTCCTTTACCAGAATTTCAAAAGAGGGGTAAAGATTTTTTTTTAAATATTTGATAAATACGTGGAATACGTTCGGACCTCAGGCCAATATATAACCTTTTGATATGTGCTATGTCCTGCCACCTCAGGCACTGTTGCCGGTTTTATTGAGGTGATAACGTATGGCGTATATCTACCCTAAACTATAAGAAACGTATTAGCTTTATCTGACTAAATTTATATATTACATACAAGTTAACAACGTTTTACTTTTATTTAGGGACACTTTAGGAAATATTACAACTTTAAAACGTTGCAAAAGTTTGTAAGACAAGAATAATGGTAGCAACGTACTGTCTTTATATAAAAAACCGTACCTTTATACTTTCATTATAGAAAAACGGGCTGTTATTTTTTTTTAAATACTCATTTTGAGGCTTGTGATCTCAGAAATGTTGCATAGCTTGAAAGTCCTAAATACAATTTTTGTTGGGAAATGGTTTACTTACTGTCAAAAATTCTACACATAGATCCGATAAACAAGTAATAGTGTCAAAAATACAGTTTTTGGAATGCTAATAAATTTAATAGTTTATATTAATTTGTATATTTTTTGGTTTGTAATGATTATGACATGATGGATATGACAGAATTTTGAATATTTTTTAATTTATCCGTGAAAGTAAATTGAATAAAAAAGGAGTTGTAATAGTTAGTTAAGCCGTTTAAAACAGAAAAAAAACATATGCAGGATATTGTGTTTGCCCACGCCACAGCCCAACGCTCATATTATAAATCTAGTAATAACCACCAGCAACCAAAAGGCTCAAATGTCACGTGATGTCAGAATTTGTAAATTACATTCTTTATCATTTAATTTCCAAGAAAGTCATAATAAAATTATAATTTTTATTCGCTATATTGCATATGCATCACCCTGTATATACAGCTTATTATTAATATTTTCCTGCACCTTGTAAGAGTTTAATGTAATGAAAAATTTGCATAGTTTCCTATTATCCTGCTTTGCAAAATTGCCAAATCTTGATAGCAACTTTCTTCAGTTTATAGTATTTGTAGTTACATATTTTTTCAAAACGAATTTCTCTAAAATAATACCTTCTCTAGCCATTGCTTTGCGGGCTAGGAAGGTAAAAATATTTAAATATGGATAAAAATGATTTTCATGAGTCAAATTACGTATGTTTTGCTTTACATCATAATAGCACCCATTTAAAAAAAATTGAATATTTCAAAGAAATAAATCCGGTTTTACCGTTTTACTTAGAAGTATGAATGGGCGTACCCAGAGGGGGGAGGGTCTTGAGAGCCGGGCCCTCCATGCCTAAGATTTTTTTAGAGATTTTCCACATATTTCCTGAATAAAAAGATTAAAGAGTATAAAATTCGCCATCATGAGGCTTCGGGCCCACCCCAGAGGCCTCGCGCCCCCCTAAAGAACTATCCCTGGGTGCACCACTGGAGTAGGTAGGTACTACAAACTTGACATACCAATGTTGAATTTAAAAGTAAGTCGTCGATCAGCTGTCATCGTTTAATGTAAAATTGTCAAAATATTGCTTGGGACTATTACTGCCTGGCAAGCGCGAATTTTGACCTAAATTTAGGGGGGGTAATGGTCAACGGAAAAAATATTTGTGCATTTATTTTTTTAAAGGGGGGAATTACCCCGTTTCCCTCCTCAAATTCGCGCTTTTTGCCTTGCTTTACTCCAATAAGTCCCTAATCTATTTTGTGCCAAATTTAAACATGACTTGTACAGGTTGGGCCAATTTCGATGTTTTTTGGGGATTTTAGGTATTTCTAGCGGAGATAGATAAAAGCAAGTGGACTGAGCTTGATTTTCGAGACGTTTTCAAATATCAAAGCCGGTTTTTAATACATATGGCCGCGTTTGAACTACGAGGGGTTTAACTTTTTAATTTACGAAAATTAAATTTTTTATTGGAAATTCAACTGTTAAACTAAATTTATTTTCTTACTTAGTTTTTGATATATAACATTAAAATCGTATTTTTCTTAATTTTTTGATATTTTTGATTTTTATTTTATATCTGAGGGCACGGCTGTGCCTCGCCAAGTTCGCGCGCCGTACCATCTTTTCTTGAAACGTTTCAGCCGATATTTGACCTATCTAAAACTCTACTTCGGAATGAGCTACGAATCTCAAACTTTGCACAGTCGTAGATCTTCATGGAGTTAACAACCATGTTTCATGGAATTCCATAAAGTAGTAAAGTAGTTACGAAATTTTAAAAAACGTCGAAATTGCCACTCACTCGCTCACTGATGTATAGATCATCAAAATTCTACTGTACTTCCAGACATGCTACAAAGCTGAAATTTGGCAGACTGATAGAAATTATGACCAAAGCCCAGAATTCTAATTTACTCCCCTCCCCTATACATGTAAAGTTATGTAAAAGAAATGCTAGATAGCTGAGCATTGGCCGTCTGATAGGAACTATGATAAAACTATAGAAAAAAATTTAAAAACACCAATATTATAATTTACTTCCCTCCCCTATAAATGTACAGTTATGTAAAATTAACACTGCCCACTTCCATAAACGCTAGAGAGCTGAGCTTTAGAAGGCCGATTGTAACTATGATAAAACTATAGAAAAAAATTAAAACACGCCAAAAATCTAATTTACTTCCCTCCCCTATACTATCCCACTTCCAGAAACGCCAGAGAGCTGAGCTTTTTAAAACTAAAAGGCACTATAATAAAACTATAGGAAAAAATTTAAAAACACCAAAATTTTAATTAACATTGCACAGTTCCAGAAACGCTAGGGAGCTGAGCTTTGGAAGGCTGAAAGGACCTATGATGAAACTATGGAAAAAAATTTAAAAACCCCAAACTTTTTATTTGCTCCCCTCCCTTATAAAGTTATTTAAAAGTAATATTGCCCACTTCCAGAAACGGTAGAGAGCTGAGCTTTGGAAGGCCGATAGGAACTATGATAAAACTATAAAAAAAAATTAAAAACCCCAAATTTTAATTAACTTCCCTGCCCTATAAATGTAAAGTTATGTAAAAGTATCAATCTCCACTTAGAGAAACGCTAGAGAGCTGAGCTTTGGACGACTTATAGAAAAAAATTAAAAAACCACAAGGTTTTAATTACTTCCCTCCCCTATAAATGTAAAGTTATGTAAAAGTAACACTGCCCATTTTTAGAAACGCTAGAGAGCTGAGCTTTGGATGGCTGATAGGAACTATTATCTGGGGCACAGTAGTGCTCTGCCAAGTTCGCGCGGAAATGGCTGTACCATCTTTTCTTGAAACATTTAAGCCCATATTTGACCTATCTAAAACTCTAATTCAGAATGAGCTACGAAACTCAAACTTTACACACAATCGTAGATCTTTATAGAATTAACAATATCTACAAGTTTCATGGAATGCCATGACATAGTAAAGTAGTTACGAAATTTCAAATAACATCGAAATTGCCACTCACTCACTCATGTATAGATCATCAAAATTCTACTGTACTTCCAGACACGCTACAAAGCTGAAATTTGGCATACTGATAGAAATTGTGACCAAACCATTGAAAAAAATCAAAAAACCCGAAAATTCTAATTCACTCCTCTCCCCCATACATGTAAAGTTATGTAAAAGTAACACTGCCCATTTCCAGCGCTGAGTTATGGCAGACTGATAGGAAATATGACAAAACTATAGGAAAAAACTTAAAAACCCCAAAAATTTTAATTTACTTCCCTACCCTATAAATGTAATGTTATGTAAAAGTAACATTGCCTACTTCCAGATACGCTAGAGAGCTGAGCTTCGGAAGGCCAATAGGAACTATGATAAAACTATAAAATAAAATTAAAAAACCCCAAATTATAATTAACTTCCCTCCCCTTTAAATGTAAAGTTATGTAAAAGTAACCTTCTCCTCTTCCAGAAACGCTAGAGAGCTGAGCTTTGGAAGACTGATAGGAACTGTGATAAAACTAAGTATAGTAAAAAATTTAAAAATACCAAAATTTTAAATTGCTTTTCTCCCCTATAAATGTAAAGTTATGTAAAATTAGCATTGTCTATTTCGAGGAACACTAGAGAGCTGAGCTTTAAAAGGCTGATAGGAACTATGATTAAACCATAGGAAAATATAAAAAAAAACCTCAAAATTTTTAATAAGGCATTGCAAAAGTTTTGAATAATATTCCTCATACTTTACTACTTTAAAACTTAAATATTATCCAAATCCTTTAAAAAAGGAGTGAAATCATAACAAAAACATTTCATGTAAAAAAAGCCAAGTACGCGAGAGTGGTGTTCCGTTAAAAGAATTAAGATAAAAGTAAAGCCAAGTTCTCTAATACAAATTTTAAAATGAAAGATTCTCACTAGTTTGGAAATGTTTTTGTAAACTTGGCTATTACGGCTTCAAATGACTCTTAGGCACAGTGCTAAATTGAACATAAAGATATTATAATTTTGATATGACTTACTTGGAAATTAAATAATAAAGAATGTCAAAGCTGCAAATTGACAGTTGGTCTCTCCTCAGTAAACACCATATTTCCTATTTCTTTCTCAGATACCGACATTATCATTTCATTTCATGGTTATGCTCGGGCTGAATGAGGCCTAATGAGGCCGAAACGCTTCCCCGAGCTACCTTTACCTCTGAGGACTTGCCCGTAAAACTTTTTTGTTAAGACTTTTTACCTTGTGAAATTCCTTCAAATTTAAAAAAATCCAGGGCTTAGGCTGCCTTCTGGGAGCCGAAACGCGTCCCCAAGCTACTTTACCTCTGAGGATTCGCCCGTGAAACTTTTTTGATAAAGAATGTCATTTACAAATTCTGACATCACGTCAACATTTGAGCCTTGTGATTGCTGGTGGTTATTATTAGATTAATAATATTCGCGTTGGGCTCTGGCGTGGGCCAACACATCATTCCTGTATATGGTATTCCTGTTTTAAACGGCTTAACTAATTATCACAATTTCTTTTTTATTAAATTTATTGTTACGGATAAATAATTTTTAAAAAAAATTCTGTCATGTCAATCATGTCACAAAACATTGCAAACCCAAAAATATATAAATTAAGATAATGTATTATTTTTTTTGCATTCCATAGGGTGTATTTTTGACAATTTCCTTTTAACGTTAATCGGATCTATGTGTAGAATTTTTGACAGTAAGTAAACCATTTTTCAACAAAAATTGTATTTAGGACTTTCAAGCTAGGCACAAAACCTCAAAATTTGTTTTCCAAAAAAAAATTTTTTATAATGAAAATATAAATAGAAATAAAATTTCGGACTTCCATTGTCTTTATTTATTTTAAAACACGACGTTTCGGTTAGTAAGTATCTCTAACCGTTTTCAAGTGTAAAACAGTTTACACTCGATATACAACCTTTGGATATGTGGTATTTCCTGCCACCTCAGTGCGTGTGATCTACATCTTATTTAAGGGCGATAACAACGTATTATCTTTATTTAACTAAATTTAAATATTTTATAAACAGTGACAACGTATTGCTTGAATCTAGTTATTGATAAATATAAAATAAATATGCAAATCACAGCTAATTTATTTTTAACAAGAAGGTATAATACGTATGTGTTGTGTGGCAATGGGTCCGTTGCGCCACAGAAAGTTTGGAAAATGTAATATAATTAAGTTTTCTACTAAAAATGTATTTCTTCTCTTCAACGCATTTTGGTTAAAATACCATTATTATGACAAAGCGAAGAGGAAAAAACCAGCAAATACCCAGCATGAAACACGCTTATTTAATGGAATATTACGTATATGATTAAAAGGTGTAGTAAACCTTAAGGACCACACACTTTATTATAAAAGACAAAAGAAAAATCGTAAAAGATCACATACTCCATTGTCAAAAACGGAGTTAGCAATAGCCGGACATCATCAAAAATGTCATTCATCAAAACAAGATATGAGCAAAACCGTCCGCGGTCAAAAAAGAATTGGGAAAAATTATAAATAGGGGCTTGGCTTTGTCATTCACCTAATTAAGAGCGGTTCTGATAGTGCTATACAATTGAAGCGTCCTCGGCCTCGGGCCCCCGCCGACCGTAGCTTAGATTTCTTTAGATATTTTTAACATATTTCATAAAAAGGAATATAAAATACGGCCTCATGGGGCCCCCTCAAAAGTGACTCGGCCCCCCTAAATTTTTTTTCTAAATACGCCACTGCTTACTACAACCCTTATAGAGCATTTTAAGCAATCAAATGTGAGCGAATTTTGTATTTCTATGCGGTGTAAGGCACATATTTAAAAAAGTCTGACAGGGCGTGTTAGACCCTGTGTAAAGATTCGCTTGCGAATATGTGACCAAGGTTAGGTTAACAGCGATTTTGATCTATCAAAAGAACAGGAATTTAAATAAAAAAATTGATATTTTTATTTATTTTTGGATTCAAAAACTATGATTTATTTCCAATTTAAATTTGCCACTAAACTTTCGTGATACCGATTTTTGAGGAAGAGAGCATGCGCAATTTCAATTGGGATCAAAATGGGATTTGAATTTGATTTTTAAGTGCCTGCTTTTAACTCACATGAAACCCGTGTAAGGATCAAAAGGATGTGTCGTATACTGCAGCAATACAAAATCCGTTCTTCTTTGGTTGCTTAGAATTGGATATATAAGGTTGAAATGAAGTTATGATTATATCGTTTATGATTTTGTTAGGTTTTGAGAAAAATCGTAATGCAAAAGTTCGATTCTATTTTGCGCGATTATTACCAATTTTGCTGCGGGGGATTTTGCTCCTGTCTTATTTTAATAAATAACATTTTTGATAATGTCCGGTTAATAAAAATCTCGCTGTTTTTGAAATTGGCCTTATACTATTTTTCCCTAAGATCTTGGGTGACTTCTTTTGTCCTTTGTAACGATGAATAGAGATTAAACTATAATGACTAAGGCCAGAGTAACTCAAATTTTGTTATTTTATTTTTTTAACATGCATTAAAAGTTGCCTCACAAATGTAAGAAAAAAACTATGGTTGCCTAGAATAAGACCAATTTAACCATATATTATTAATATGATGGTATTTATATATTGGTATAGTATAATGTGTTTTATTTTATTGTTAATAAAAAATGATCAGTTGAGTTATCTTAAGTAAGATATAAGGAGTAAGCTATTTAGGATTCTTCATCATAGACAGTGAGTGGAAGCACCTAGAAGTTTCAAATTTAGGGCAAAAACTTTTATTGTCACGAGAACCCTACATAGCCACAAAATTTCAAGTTTGGAGTTCATCGGAATATTTCTGAATACCTGTCACAAGGTTTCAAGCAAAGGTATAGCAAATAATTCAATTCGAGTTCAATAAAACCGTTTACAAATACCAGAATATTAAAAACATTGTGAGTAGGATAAAATTGATTAAAATATTCCAATAAGATGAAAAAACAATAATAATTTTCTACGAAGCTCATCTTGAAATATCTTACGAGAATTTTACAATTGTAAGCTAGACTAGTACATATACCGGGTGGGCCAAAAAAAACCGGACAATTTTTTTTCATTATAACTTTTGAACTATCCCATCGATTTTAATGGGACAAACTGCACTGGACAGAGAATTAATCATAGTTTTAACAAATTATTTTTTTTTTGCCATCTAAAAATCCAAGATGGCGAACGAAATTAAATTGTACCCTTTAAAGATGCTCGTTTATTCTTATGTTGCGAACATGTTTTAATTATTTATTTAAATCAGTAAAAAAGCTGCATTTCTGGCACGCACAAAAAGGTACGAATCAGCAAAATCGGTTCGATGGTTCTAAAAAAAAAAATATTTTTGTTTCAACAATTGTTTTGAACATTATACGATTGCCTTACCAATCATGCCTGCACTTATTTCCTTATAAATTCATTACTACTGAACCGATTTTGATGAAATAAAAAACATCCTGGCGAGAATTGATTGCTTTATTAAGATCATGATCAAAATTTATCGCCATCTTAAAATTTAAGATGGCGGACAGAATAATACGTGATTCTAAAAAATATCGTGTTTATTCTTATTTTCTGAAAATGTTTTAGTTTTTTTTTAATCTATAGAAAAGCACTACTTTTATCCCGCTGAACAAGGTACAAAGTAATAAAATCGGTTAAGTCGTTCTCACAAAATCTGATTTTGTTTTAACCATTGTTTTACAAATTATACGATTGCATTGCCAATCCTGTCTGCATTCAGTGCTATATAAATTCATTATTACTGAGCCGATTTTAGTGAAATAAAAGACATTATAGCGCAAACTAATTGATCTTTAAAGTTTGCATCATGATATTTTATATTTCACTAAAATCGGTTTATTAATAATGAATTTATGAAGAAATGACAATACAATCGTATAATTTGTAAAAGAATGGTTAAAACAAAATCCGATTTTGTGAGAACCACTACACCGATTTTATTAATTTGTACCTCTTTATGCGGGAGAAAAGTTGTGGTTTTTTTCGAATTAAAAAAAAACTCATCTTCGCAAAATAAGAATAAATAAGCCATTTTGAAGAATCAAGTATGATTCTGTCCGACATCTTAAATTCCAAGATGGCGGAAAATTTCGATAACAATCTTTAAAGAGCAATCAATTCTTACCACGATGTTTTTTATTTCATCAAATCGGTTTAGTAGTAATGAATTTATAAGGAAATAAATGCAGACATGATTGGCAAGGCAATCGTATAATATGCAAAACAACGGTTGAAAGAAATTTTTTTTTTTAGAACCGCTAAGCCGATTTTGCTGACTCGGACCTTGTTGTGCGTGGCAAGAATGCAGGTTTTTCACTAGTTTAAAAAAATAATTAAAACATGTTCCCAACACAGGAATAAACGAGCATCTTTGAAGGGTACAATTTAATTTTGTCCGCCATCTTAGATTTTGATATGGCGGACAAAAAATATATTTAGTCAAAACTCTGATTAATTCTCTATCAAGTGCAGTTTGTCCCATTAAAATTAATTGTATAGTTCAAAAGTTATAATGAAAAAAATTTGTCCGGTTTTTTTTGAACCACCCGGTAATTACAATGTTTAAATTTAGCATACATTAACCAATATACTCAGGTGATAAACATTGCCTTTAACTAAATAATACGGAATATTACGTATATGCTTTTGCTCTGGGTACAAAATTTAACCTTGTAATTTCGATTCGACATAAAGGCAGCAACAATGATTGGAATATTACCACAGCCTACCTAACAAGGTAGGCTGTGATATTACTAGAGATTCGGTAGTTTAGTGACGCATGGGGTTACAAAAATGGCCGAATTGGTGAAAATTGTAATATACCGTTGTGAGTTTTAATTTCCTTTGTAAGAAAAAGAAGTATCATACAAATTTAAATACACCATAAGGTCAGGTTCAATGTTTGGTATGAACTTTTTCCCATCCTAGCCCGTGCAGCAATGACTAGAGAAGGTATTGTTTTCGAGGAAAATTTTATTTTAAGATAACGTCGAAAATGTGTAATTTGGGTGTATTTTACCTATTTTAGCAATATCGTCATGACGCCTATCTGTGTGTGTGTGTGTGTGTGTGTATGTCTGCCTGTAAGACCATAGCTCCCAAACCGCTTAACCGATTTTCATGAAATTTTTAGGTAAAATATTATTCAATATTGTAACAAGCTGATTAGATTTGGTCATAATCTATTATTCCTAATGACTGAATGAAAATATGCTAACTTTTTATCGAAGCATTTCATCAATATGCAATTTTCGAAATATAGTAAAACGTATTTTTCACATTTAACTGATTAAATCAAAAACTTGGTAGATGTTTTAGTTTCTAAGATATTTACAAAAAACTGTTTTCAAAGCTGATATAGCGAGTTCACTTGGAGTGTGCTAATGGGCTACGATGGTATCAGATCCGTCATAGATCCTTAGACGCTACGAGATCACAAAGATGGGGATGAGTAAAAGTAATATACATCTTATAGGATTTTTGTCTACCCTCAAAACTTATGGAATTTTAGTATGTTGTAGAATAAACCTTCGATATCAAAAATTTTTTATGAGCCGAACTTAATCTAATGACTAGTCAAGCACGGTTTTAAGGAGAAAAAATGTATGGACTTTTAGTTAATAAATATCGGCCTAACCGCATAATTAGAAAAATAAATAAATAGTATAAGAAGTCGGCCTCCTCACGAGCCAATTTGCAGGGGTAATTTAGCGTATCTGCCTATGGTAGATATCAGCTTTTGCCAATATCTGTTACATACAGGGACTCTAAATTGCCCCTGTAAATTGACTAATCTACGATTCTATAATTGACTAGGCGACTGAAAAAGGTGACGATTTTTTAGGATTACAAATATTCCCAATGTATGGATGCCAGTGGAGTGGTAACTGTCAATTCTAGTCGTTTAAGTTATGGATTTTTAAAATTATAATTTAAATTCCTACAATAAAGTTCTGAACACATTTGATGTAGGAAGCTTAGTTTTTGAGAAAATCATATAAAACCTAAAAATGTTGGTTTATTATAAAAATATCCTAAATTTTCGTACGACCCTGGAGTATCAACTTTAGCTTTAACAATACTATATGGTATACTGATTAAAAAAGAAAATTATTTTCTAAAAAAAAAGGTTTAAATATTTTCCTCTCAAATGATTTTTCAAAAAACTGAATAAAACCTATAATAATAATAATACGGATTTTTTTGTGTACACAATAAACTCTATTTTGCCTATTAGAAAATTGGATAAAACCTTATTATTTTCAGTCTATTTTGCATATAATATTGAAATACATGTGGGAGTCATCATGTCATTACAATCATTCTGAAAAATGAGTAGATTTTTATTTAAAGGACACCAAGAAAACAAATTGGGCAAATTCCAAAATGAAAGAAAAACTATTAGCCTAACAAAAAAACAAATTTTAGCATTTTCGTATAAAATTTTGTTGGCTATAATTTTTGTTTCAAACTTTTTTACGAAAAATAAGTTATTTTAGAAAAACAGAATTTGTGCGGCGGTTTTTTTTAAAGCGAGAGCAGACATCGCTTCAGGTCGCAAACTTTAAGTAATATTGACCGTGAACCCTATAATTGTGCCAAGTTTCGGACTTTCTACACCAAAACGGCATTTCATATCTCTAATGATTGAAGTACTTAACTAATTTCAAGTCTAAAGCCCATAGGAAACTGTATGAATAGCTGTCGCAAAGATTTGATAAATTAGAAAATCAATCAAGTCAAGTTAATTAAAACCGTTGATCAAGTCAAGTTAAATAAAACCGTTAAAAACTACCAGAATAAATTAAAAATTGTAAAAAGATTAACAAATTTAGTAAAATTGTTTCAATAAGATAAAAAATACAATAATAACCCTCTACAAAGCCCCTTTTAAAATATCAGACACAGACACTCATTTCTGAGAATTTTATTAAACATTCCAAGGGTCAAAGAAGCAGGTAATATTTTAAATTACATGTAACAAAGACACCCGTAGTCTCTAAAATCTAAACTGTAATGTTGCCAAATTTCTGAGGTCGCGGCCACGCGGTTTTAACGCGCAAAATACGTTTTATACCACCGAGGTGACTTAGTAGACCGTTTCGTGTCAGTAAAAGTGACGCTAGCGCCACCGATAGACACGTGAACTAAACGGCCAAAAAGTAGCTATATATTTGTGACCTCAGAACAAAATTTTGCACACAGCTTGCTGAGTGTGTCAGGAAGCATCCCTGAAATTTCAGTTTATCAACAAAACACCGAGTTGCGGTCAGATAAGGCCATAGAGATGCAAAAAAACCACATAATGAGTTTCGGAAAAACGTCATTTAGCGATATTTAGGGTAGGATATTCTATAAGAACAAAATGGCCAAATCTTGAAAATTTGTATTTTAAAAACTATACAGTTTATCAACAAAAGTAACGAGTTGCAGTATACTAGAGCTATAGAGATACGAAAAACTACACTCTGAATTAAAATTCGAGAATTTTAGGGTAGGGAATCCCATAAGATCAAAATCGCCCAATTATGAAAATCCGTCTTGTAAAACCTATTCAGTTTATTAACAAAAGCACCGAGTTGCAGTATGTTGGGACCATAGCGATGCAAAAAATATACACGGTATGTTAAGAATCGGAAAAACGTCATTTAGCGAATTTTAGGGTAGAATGTCCTACAAGACCGAAATGGTCAAACTTTAAAAATTCATATTTTAAAAACTATACAGTTTATCAGCAAAAACACTGAGATGCAGTATGGTAGGGCAATAGAGATGCGAAAAAACCACACCCTGAGTTAAGATTCGGAAAACCTCATTTAGGGAATTTTTGGGGGTAAGGAATCCTATGGGACCAAAACGGCCAAACCTTGAAAATTAATATTTTAAAAACTACATAGTTTATCACCAAAAGCACCGAGTTGCAGGATGGTGGGCCATAGAGATGCCAAAAAAACACCCTTTGATTTAAATTTCGGAAAAAAGTCATTTGGCGAATTTTAGGGTAGGGTATCCATAAGATCAAAAAGGCGAAATTTTGAAAATTCATATTTTAAAAACTATAATGTCGCAGGCATTATTTTTAATTTGTCTTACCAATATCGTAAGGTGAGATTTATATACCGTCTGTGTAGCTTTATAAAAGTGTTACATTGACCATGCAGTGTTCTGAAGAATCCCTTAAGGAAGAATGAGTTAACTGTCAACACTTAATAGGTGTCCATTAGATCGTGAACCCCCGTGGGTGTCTTTCGAAATGCCCACGGAAAAGTACAAGAGAAACAAAATCTTTCTCTGCCCGCTTAGCCACAAAAAATGTTTGTTTTTTTTAATCACGGGCAGTGGCGTATATAGAAAAAGTTTCGGGGGGGGGGGGCGAGACAGTTTCGGGGGGGGGGGGGGGGGGGCGACACCTCATGAGGCCGTATTTTATGCTATTTTATGTTTGTATTCATGAAATATGTGGAAAATATCTAAAAAAATCTTAGCTTCGGGGGGGGGGCGGTTCACTGATCACGGGTACTAATGTTTACGTTTATTATACAGTGGGTTTCAAAATTCATTACCATAAATTTAAAGTTAAATTCCTTAAGTGTATTCAAGACAAAAAGTTCATATAAACATAGGTCTGGAAACGCTTAGTTTTCGAGATTATATTTTTTGTATGTTTTGATATACTCCAAAATCCAACAGCGATTTTCTCTATACCTGTTAGAGATACAAAAAATCGCAAGAGGTAAAGATGTTGACAAATGAAACAAGGATTTTATCTATTGTTTTTCTAATCTACCAAAGGCTTACCACAAAAAAAATCCGAGGTAAAAGTTGTCATGACCCCTGAAAAAGTATCCCTGTAGATAGATATAACTGCGCGAACTATAAACAAAAAAATAAAAAATTTATGAAAATTCAACAACCTGTATCTCGAAAACTAAGCGTTTGCGGACCTATGTTTGCAAAACGTTTGGTCTTGAAATCACTTAAGGAATTTAGCGCTAAAATTACGTTATTGAATTTTGAAACACCCTGTATATTTAGCTTAAAGGAGTAATAAAGATTGTGTACTTACTCATACCAATAAGGCCCAATTTCTTTAACAATTGGCGTCGATCCATTTTGAATATCACTGGGATTTGTAACGTTGAAAAAATAGATTTTAAAATTAAGTGGAAACGGAATTTTCAAGTAAATATCCCTAACTTCACTTTTTCTTTTAAGCGTTACTTGCTAAAAATGAAAAAAAGTATTAAATGAAATATATCAAATAAAGCAAGCACGGAAAAAAGATAGTGGCGTTTCTACTCCCAAATTTTACTGAAAAAAATATTAAAATCTATCAAGTATGAAGGAGTGGGGGCTGCTTCTCGGAGTGCCCTCCCAAAACTAGTAGTAAAACAGTATTTTTAATTGATTTATTTAAAAAAAGTTAAATCTTCCGTTACGACATGATTGCCTAGTTCTTTTTATTATTTGTTGTTAATAGGAAGCAATTAATTTGGTGAACTTTTTTAGCAAAATATTCACAAGCCGGCAGCGCCGCGCGATGCAAGGTTTTAATTTCACCCATTTTTCAGCGGGGTATGGGTGGATATTCTCGAGCGGGGGCGGGAGGACCGTTTGTTTTCGTTGAAGTCGGCCACCATCATCGTGCTCATAATCTATCCTTAGTGAAGATGTTTAAGTTTGTTTTGATCGCGTGTTATTGTTTGTTTTTGTTATCGTTTGTTTATAAAATGGAAATAAATACCGTCGATTAATAAGCTGTGCAAATTTAAATACGTTGACATCTGAACTTCGATTAACCAAAATTTTAGTGCAACTAATGCCGAGGGGTGTTCCAAAAAAACTTATAATAGAAAATTTAATAAAAAATTATACGATGCTAAAAACTGATTGTGCGGTTGTGAAAAAAGAAATGCTTATTTTGCTTTATTTGTCTTGTTATGAACAATTCACGAAGTGATCCTGCGTGCAAAGGGAATGTGTGATATCAAGCACTTTAGTGAAAAGTTAAAAAGTCACAAAGTAAGTGGTATTCCTTTAAATAATCACATATAATTTTCTATGCTAGGCAAGACTGATAT
The DNA here is from genome assembly GCA_963576565.1 of Aspidapion aeneum. Classification (NCBI taxonomy): domain Eukaryota; kingdom Metazoa; phylum Arthropoda; class Insecta; order Coleoptera; family Brentidae; genus Aspidapion; species Aspidapion aeneum. Next base: position 51,508,726 of record OY755039.1, read on the forward strand.
TAGGTGCCAAATAAATAGTGCCTGTAGGCAAAACATTACCGAACATAATGAAAATGTGACAAAAATTAGACATATACTTAGTAGGTTAATAGACTGTTTAAAATTCTGTGGGATTTTTGAGGTTGCTCTACGGGGCCATAAAAAAGAAAAGCGAATGGACTATATCTAAAAACAAATAAACTTAAAACTACACCAAGTAGCTGCTTGTTTGGAAAATAAAATAAAATTGTTTCGGTAAGTTTTTGAAGTGTAAACTTCTTTAGGGGCGTTTATCAGTTTTTTTGGGTAGTAAATTGAACTGAGCCGTCAGGCTCGGCTATGTAACGCTCATTCTGGTGAAGTCGGCTCGAGTCGACTAACTGTGAGAGGAACACATTCAGCGAGCTATATGATGATGCAGATGAAGGCCAGTATTATTAATTTCGCTTTGTTGAAGTTTACACATCTGCCGTGTGGTCAATTTTTTTATCTCATTTTTCATGCAATTTAAATTTCTGCCCCCCCCCCAATTTATAACGTCGTATCAATAAACCCCAAAAGGAATTCATCAAAGACTTGAATACTAACTAGAAATTAATACCCGGTATGAATGTGTTTGTATTCGTGTTCAAACGAACATGTGGTGGATGCGTAGAGCGACTGCTGCCGATCTTAACTGAAACCAAACTCTTTGAACCGAAGATGTGATGTCGCATTCTAATTATGAAATATAGATAGAGAGGATGACATTTCTTTATAGAATTTTATGGTACACAGAATCTGGGCCTTACTTCGATTAGTGCTCTTGTGAATCAATTGAAGCGATCGTTACCGTTGGATGTTAAAGGTGTTAAATTAGTGCACTGAGACAACTTGGCGTTATCGGTCGGGCCGTATTGTTTTGTTTTCGACGATTTCGTAGTTACGAGAATGACGGAAGTTTCTAACTCTGAAAGCATTAGCGTACTAGAATCAGCGGTTACGATGTCTATAGCAACTTCAAAAGCAGAATGTTTTTTCTCTATACTAAAGAAAATTAAAACTTTCCTTAGAAGCGCCTAGGGCTCAATGAGCTACATGGACATCGAGTAAAAGTGCATATAATTTGTGAAGAAATAGATCCAAAGCAGTGGCGGCTGCTACAGGGAGAGCAACGGGGCAGTGCCCTCCTAAAACTAGACAACAAACAGTATTTTTAATTGATTTATTTAAAAAAACTTAAATCTTCCCTTACGACATGATTGTGTAGTTCTTTTTATTATCTGTGGTTAACATCAATCGATTAGTTGGGTGAACTTTTAGCGTAAATGATTACAAGCCGGCAGCGCCGCGCGATGCAAGGTTTCAATTTCACCCGTTTTTTAGCGGGATATAGTTGGATGTTCTCGAGCGGGGGCGGGAGGAATGTGCGTTTTAGTTGAAGTCGGCCATCGCCATCGTGCCGAAACGTCCGTTGCCCTTCTACACGATGCCGGTTCTATCCTTAGTGTATGAGTAAGAGTTTGTTTTGATTTGGGCTAAGTCAGTAGTAAAAAGCATTGCCGGCTGCCTGTCATTGTTTTTGTTATCGTTTGTTTATAAAATGGAAATAAATATCGTCGATTACATTATTAACTGTGCAAATTTAAATACGTTGACATATGAACTTCGATTACAAATAAAATTTTGAGGGCCACATATATTGGATCTAAAAATCCTAAAAATTAACCAAATTATTAGTGCAAGTAATAAAAAATTAAAGGATGCTGAAATGCTGTTGTGCGATTTTGAAGGTCGAATAGACTTTATCTATAAACAAATAAATTAAAAACTACACCAAGTAGCTTCTTGTTTGTAAAATGCTAAAGTAAAATTGTTTAGGTAAGTTTCTTTATCTCCTTTTCCATGCATAAAAAAAAAAAAATTTCTGCCCCCCAATTTATAACGTCACCAGCCGCTACTGAACTAACGCATATTCAAAGGGGCCTACTCTGGCCTATGTGCCGGACCTACAGGTCACAGGCAACAACTACTTATCACAGAAATGAAGACTATTTTTTCTATACTTTTATTGAACGTCTATGCCGGTTTTAGCCGAGAAATACCTTTTCGCATTATCTCGTTTTGCTATTTGATAAAAAATAATATTTTTCCATCTCTAGCTTTGCAGCATAGAAAAGTAGAATACAAAGCCGTATGGCTCAGAAGGGATCCCGGTTGCTTTTAAAAAATAAAATATTAAAGTGCACTCGGATGCCGATTCAAACCAAACAGAGATACGGAAAGGAAACAGAAACATAAAAAAACAATAAATAACAAAAACTGTGAAAATTGTTATCGTATAGGGACTTCAGGTACTATGAGCATCCATTCTCTAAGGCTACGTGAGTAAAGGAAAAATATAATAATAGTTCTGCCTACAGGTCCAGATGCTGTAAAACAAAACAGTTTTCATCATCTTCATTTCATTTTCTGTCCATCCATTTGGTTGCATCGTACTGATGAAAAATAACAAGCCGGAAGTTTATCTCTGCGGCTATCATGACCTCCTTCTGAGGACTAGCCCGAAAATTGAATTATTTAGTCTTTGACAACACCTCGAAAAATTCATTTTATATTTAATTGTAAACCTGGGCTTAGGATACCTACTACGATTGACTTTAGGTGTCTCCGTAAGAATGATAGATTTTGGTATCAGACCCGAGACTACCCTAGACTACCCTAGCTGATGCTGCAAATTGGCAGTTGGTTTTCTACAGTGGGTGTCCACAATGCAAATACGTAAAAAAATTTCTAAAAGTGCAAGTAAGTCTTTTGAAGATTTTCGAGCACCAGGGATGTGGCACAGGGATTTCCAGGTTGCAATAGCTTGGGTATTAACTACTCTCAAGGCCGCTTGACATGGAGCAATAAACTGGCAGTTCCATGCAAGTTTCCCTGTCACAAAATCTGTTGTATGAACAAACAAATCTGTTATATCAAGGACACTATTCTTGCATGCAACTGCATGTTTATTGCTCCATGTCAAGTGGTCTTCAGGGATCCTAGCATGATATTGAAAAAAACATAAATAGGTTAATGCGCGTTTTCTTTATGGTTATGCGCACTCGCAAGGAAGCCCTATCACGCTCCAGAAGCGGCAAGTGCGCGGAAATGTTGGTGTATGTTGGTTTTGAGACGGTTCAGGTTTTAACCTGCAGGGAAAACTGTCGCAGGGAGTCCACAGTGATGCTGTTTTTCAGAGATATGAATTCTGACATAACGAGGTTAATGGTGTCTCTATTTTGACAGTAAATTGATGGTTTCCGTCTGTTTGACGTGTTCGCCTAGTAGGTGCTACTCCCGGGGGGATCATACATCATACGTGCCAACTCTTCAGAGCATTTTCCGTGATAATACCTGTAGAAGAGAGATAGATCGCCCACAGTTCTTCGATGTAAGTGATAGTGATAGCTCGTTTTTGCACGGTGTTGTGCAGATTTTCATGCCAGACTTTATCGAATGCCTTCGATATATCTAAGGCAATTAATCTTGTTTCACCCCGCAACTCAATCGCTTTTTGCCATAAGTGAGTAACGTATGTAAGTAAATCGCCAGTTGACCTATATTTTCGAAATCCGTATAGCTTGTCGTTGATAATTTTGTACTTTTCCAAGTACTTGGTTAGGTGATTGTTCACAACACGCGCTTGCAATGTTTGCCTTATTTTATGTCGATATTAACTGGCATTCTTAGAATTTTCGTATTGTCTCATTTTCCACCACTCATTTTCAATATCGGCTTCTCCATAAGGTCATTTGGTCAATGACCTTCCACAATAAATGCCTGTAATAATCAATTTAATAATCTGTAATCGGAACTATTATTTTCTATATAGGTCTTCACTATCAAATGTGTTCTATTATTCTCCATTGCCAGCATCTTTCGGATCGTCCATCCTATTGCACGCTCAAGCTTAAATCTTGTTAGATAGGCTACCAGTAATTCGCGACGCTTCATAACCAGGGCCCAGATTGTGTACTGTCAAATTCCTTGGACATATCGTCCTTTCTTTCTATTTCTCGCAGTTAGTAAACGAGCTATTAAATTATACAGTATACAGAATATGGACCCAAAAGCGTGTTTCTGATGCTGCCTTCTCGGTCAGAGCCGATTAACGCCCATTGCGGATTATGATTATCCCTCTCTGTCTATAAAACAAAGGAAAATTAAGCACGTAAAAGAACGGCAACTTTAGCGGGGGTATAAGCCTGGAATTTAAAATAAGCACCGATTAATCGAGGGCCGCCATAATATTTCTGTTATGGTCCGTGGCACCATCAACGAATAGATGTTTTCTTTGTACGCTGTTGGTATTTCTCACCTTAGGAGCCCTTAAATCAACTTTTTGAAATATAAAAAATAATAAAATTCCTAAGTTTAGGTTGGCCAGTGAACAAAATTTGAAAATATTTAAAAAAAATTGAAAAATATTTATTATACAAGAGAAAAATTGCAAATCCGGTAGACATTAAAATATAACTAAACTAGAGTTTTTGTGCAGATTTTTAAAATAATTGTGGTGTTATCGTTTCTTTAAAAAAAATATATTTTTTAATAAAATATTTCATCAACACCGATTTAAGAAGAAAAATAAATAAATAAAATGTTCATCGTAAAAAGTTTGTACGTAGTTTTAAGCGGTTTTTGAGTACAGTTTTGACCAAAGCTTGATGACAAAAAATACCCCTTCAGTTTTATTTTTTGTTTTCAAACAAAATTAGTAGTTAATCGGGTATAGAAAGGTTTTGTTTCTCATGTGTTTCTCCGTGAGCAGCTCGAGAGCTGTACACCCAAGGGGGTCCAAGATGTAATAGACACGCCTCTTAAGTATTAACAATTAACTGTTTCGTCTTTAAGGGACTTTTCAGAACACTGCATGGTCAATGTGACACCCTTGTTAAGCTAGAGAGACGGTATATAAATTTCGTTTTACGATATTGGTAAGAGAAATGATAAATAATGCCTGTGATGCCGTATGCTTTTCACACAAGTGGCAACATCCACCAAACACAAAAGAAACAGAGCAAAAACAAAAGGCAGGCAGATGAAATGAAAAAAGTACCGATGACCGTGACATAATTGGTCATAATTGGCATATTGCATTTCTGCCGCCTTCGCGACGTTTTATGTCGGTACAGCTTTTGAGCTGCCACAGAAAAATACATAATATACATAAGAGAAACAAAACCTTTCTATACCCGCTTAGTCACAAGATTTTTTTTCTTATTCACGGGTACTAAACTATACGTTTATATTATTTTGTTTTTATTTGTGTGATAAAACAATTATTATACGCACGTTTCTAATCACAGCCCTTAATAAAGCGTCGAATGCAAAAAATTTCATTGCAGCAAAAAAAACTAGCACCACTCCTAAAACAATAAGAATTCTTGAGGAAACTCGCATTTTAAAAAAGTTTAGTCAATGTACTATAATATTTTTTATTATTAAAATAAAAATGTTTCTTGGTTGTTCACTTATAACGTCTCACTTTACTTTGATTGAAAATTACATAATAGCGTAGGCTAGGTTTTTTAATAAGCTATAATTATTTAAAATTCTACAGAAAAACCATTTATTGTTTTGCAATTATTTTTCAAACACGGGATTTTGAGCGACGAAACCCAATTCGAAAGGATTTGTTTAACTGAAGATCATCGCATTATTTTACGATTAAGGAAGGGGATGTTAGCAAAAAATAAAATGTTGATTATTAATTTGTGGTTATTTAAGAGGAATATACCGAATTTTACAGGATAATTTATTAAAGGAAAATCCTTGAGAACACAACACGCAAGGAATTCATGTAAATTTTTCCATTTACATATAAAGCGTTACGGTAATGTGATCAGATGCTAATAAAGAAGATACAGATGCTTTCATAAATAATGTCGCCCATTAAGTATTTAGGAACACTTGACAACAATGCAAATTATGACTTTATAGGCGCATTCCTTCCTTTACTTTCGTCGTGTACACCCAAATAACTATCGGGTGATTCATTTAGTACTATTTCGAGAAGCGATTTTTTGACAGATGAAACCGTCAAACGTTCAAACTGTCACGGTAGCTGCGAGTGTACGACATGATTGCAGTGGAATCATCGGTCCATATTTTTCAAAAACGAGTTTGGCCAAAACGTAACTGTGATTGGCGCCCGTTATCGTGCCATGTTAACGGACCATTTGCTGCCTGAAATTGAAGCCCGTGATCTTGATCCCATTTGGTTTCAACAAGACGGCGGCGCTACGTGCCACACAGCCGGTAAAACTATTAGTAGAGTTAAAAGCCGCTTCTATCGTGTCACCCCGTGTGCACTTCATTGCTAAAATGTAAGACACAATTTAAATCATTTCTTACACCCTAAGAATGCAAAATCGACTGGTCGTCCAAAAATCGTCGTGTGCAGGGGGTGGTGGGGGTAGTTTTTCCAAAATTGGGAAAAAATTTTTTTTGCATTTTTTGAATCTATAAAGTGTGCTCATGACTCCACCAAAAGCATATAGTAATATTACTATCAGAAACATTTATTTTTTAATGTTGAAAATATCGTTCCCAATGCTTTTACATGGAGTTCCCTATTAAACAATTGCTCGCCCTGAAAACGCGTATTTATAATAATTTATAACTTGTTATAACTCGAGAACCCTTTGCTTAATCAAAAAAACACCTTGTGTAAACTTTGTGTATCAAAGATCAGGGATTACAATGATTTTTGAAAAATGTCAATCGGACGCATAGTTGTTTTTTAAAGTAGCAAAGAGTGATGCCATGACGCGAAGAACGCGGCAGACACTGACATGCGACGAAGGGTCAGATATTTTCCAAATGCACGGCGCGCCAGGCGAAACGTGACTCTATGTCTTGAGACAAGTCGAGACACACATAAGTTCGTTTTTCGTTTAACTCTCGCGGTTACAGATGTTTAAGTTACTTACTTGGTTTTGTGCTTGTAAATTGCGTTATGTATACATGCTGTGCTTGTGTGATTTGGCCGTGAAGGTCCAAATATGAAAGGCTAGGCGTGAAAAAAAGGGCAATTTAGTTCTATATAAGAATGCGACTCTCGGCCCTACGGGCCTCCGGGAGTCTATATTCACAATATTAGTATGTAACTCTTGGCCATACGGTCCTCCAGTCGTCCATATTCACTATATTAGTATGTGACTCTCGGCCCTACGGGCCTCCGGGAATCCATATTTAAAAGGGAAACTACCCGCGTCCAGTTTAATTCTATATTATAATGTGCCTCTCGGCCCTACGGGACTCCAATTTATGTCCATATTAGTATGTGACTCTCGGCCCTACGGGCCTTCGGGAATCCATATTTGAAATTGAAACTACGCGCCTCCCGTTAAATTTGATATTGGAATGTGACTCTCGGGGGCCTCCAATTTATTTTTATATTAGTATGTGACTCTCGGCCCTACGGGACTCCAATTTATTTATATATTAGTATTTGACTCTCGGCCCTACAGGCCTACGGGAGTCCATATTCACTATATTAGTATGTGACTCGGCCCTACGGGCCTCCAAGAATCCATATTTGAAAGGGAAACTACGCGCCTCCCGTTAAATTCTATATTGGAATCCAGACTTTTGACTTGAGCCCCCCACTCCCTGCTATAGGCATAATATGTGAAAACTGAAAATTTGACATGGTGTAATTAGTTAACACCTGGAAGACACAATTTTAACGGTAATAAACTATGTATTTTTTTTTGCAAGCCTACACAATAGCGCATCTGTCGCCGTCGAGATAATTAAAATAAATTGTCGGCGTCTTAAAATATGACTCTTCAAAGAAGCACCACAAACAAAAACTGAAAAAGTACCAAACTAATATAGAAATTTTTCTCTGATGTTTATAGATCTTGGTAGGCCCTATCGTTTAAATTATTATAAATTTTTCATTTTGACGTCTCTGTTTAGAGATATAGGCAAATAATTGAAATTTAAAAAAATTCTGTTTTTGAAAAACACAGGGACCTATTGCGCGTCAATACACTAAGTGGGTGATATCTAAAGCCACATAAATGTATTTTGTTATCGTAGAAATAGGTTCAATCAAGAACTGTCAAGTCACCGGAAGTGATGCAGCAAAATCGTTTCTGAGATATAAATTGTCAAAATATAACCAATTTAAGGTTTTTTATATTTAAGGAGCCCTGGAGAGGAGGGGTGCTGTTAAAGTGATACATTTGTCTTAAAAATGTATGTTTATAAGGACACAGTTTATTTTAGTTGCGCCACCTAGCGGTTAAGATAGTTATTAATTAGGCTCAGTGTCCTGATTTGTACGTCATGATGTTTATAACCTATGAAATATAGTCTTTGAATGTTCTCGAATAACGTCTGTTTTCATTAGGTTTTGAGCCCAGATTTTCGCTATTTTCACGGGTTTTTCGCGCAGTTTTCGCGAAAGTATTCTGCAGTATAGCGAGACGGGAGTTCGAGAAAATGTCGGTTAACTTTCAAGCGAGCGTACCTAAGCTTAAAGGCCGGGAAAACTATGATGAGTGGGCGTTTGGTGTAGAGAACGTACTCGTTTTAGATGGTCTTTGGGAGTGTGTAAAAGGCTCGGAAAGTGACAGTGACAAGAATGCAAAGGCCAAGGCGCGTATAGTGTTGACCATAGATCGTCCCTTGTATCCCCACATAAAGGAAGAAGCAACTCCAAAGGCAGTATGGGAAAAATTGCAAAAGATGTTTGCAAATGCAGGGCAAGCAAGAAGAATTGGTTTGGTAAAGGCATTGATCTCTACTAAGTTGGAAAATTGCATGTCAATGGGAGACTATGTAAACAAGGTTGTGGAAACTGCTCAGAGATTGAAAGCAACTGGATTTCCAATCGACGAAGAGTGGATAGGTTCCTTGTTACTAGCGGGACTTCCAGATAAGTATTCCCCTATGATAATGGGCATACAGGCTAGTGGTATAGAGATCACTGCAGATGCCATTAAAACGAAACTCCTTGACATGGAAGTGGAGTCATCAAAAGGTGCAGCTTTCTTAGGAGGTGGAGGGGGTAATAAAGTATCTGTAAGGAAGAAAAAGATATTGATGATATTGACAAACAAGAAAAGAAAGAACCAAAGAAAGAACAGAAAGATACTAAAAAAGCTTTTAGTACATGTTTTTTTAAGCGGTCACTTTCAGAAAAATGAGTGGTATGTTGATTCAGGGGCTAGTAATCACTTTTGTGTCCACAAAAATTGGTTAGAAAATGTTTCAGATGAATGTGAAGTTCAAGAGATCATAGTGGCCAATGAAACAAAGGTCAAAGTCGAATGCAAAGGAGATGTGTTCCTGACAACAGTTTGTGCGATCAGCAAAAATGACATTTTAGTACAAAATGTACTTTGCGTACCAGAGTTAGCCACAAATTTATTATCAGTGAGCCAGTTAACAAAGAAAGGTAATTCAGTTGAATTTAACGAACAAGGTTGCCAGATTTACAACAAAAACAAAGAATTGGTGGCAACAGCTGATTTAATTCAAAAAGTATACCGGCTCAACATAGATAAAAGTGATAAATGTTGGTTGACAACAGGTGACACCTGGCACAGAAGGTTTGGTCACATAAATTCAAATGATCTGAACAAAATGAAGTCAAGTAAAGCTGTTGAAGGTCTAGATTTCAAAGGTGAGGTTAAGTGCAGTAAGAAAAATTGCAAGATTTGATGTGAAGGGAAACAACATAGAAAACCTTTTCCTAGAGAGAAAGAAGGACAGAGAGCTGAAGAATTATTGGAGTTAATACATGCAGACTTATGTGGTCCAATGGATATTTCTTTGGGAGGCTCAAGATATTTTGCTTTATTTGAAGATGATGCATCTAGAATGGCATTTGTTTATTTTCTAAAAACCAAGAATGAGGTTATGGCTAAATTTTTAGAGTTTATAGCCATGGTGGAAAATCAAACAAACAAAAGGATAAAACATCTGAGAACAGATGGTGGGGGAGAATATTGTTCAAAAGAATTTGAGGGAATTTTTAAGAAATTTGGCATAGTACATCAAAAAACAACACCTTATACACCGGAACAGAACGGAATGTCAGAAAGAATGAATCGGACATTAGTAGAAAAGGCAAGATGTCTGTTATATGATGCCAAACTTGATGTAAAATTTTGGGCAGAAGCTGTCCACACAGCTATGAGATTTGGTATCAAAGGAAACCGAGTGTGCAACACTTCAGAATATTTGGAAGTAAGGTTATGGTACACATTCCTAAAGCCAAAAGAACAAAATGGGACAAAAAATCACAAGAGATGATTTTGGTGGGATATAGTGATGTGACAAAAGGATACAGAGTGTATAATCCTGAAATAGATGACATCATAGTAAGTAGAGATGTGATAGTCATGGAAGATGAAGTACAGATTGTTATTAGTCAAGAAAGTACACCTGAAGTGGGGGAAAAACAGGAAGAGCTGACAGAAGATCAGAAAGCTGATTTGGAAAGCACACTTGATGAAGAAGTTGTAGACAACTTAAATGACAGTGATTTTCAGTGTGATGTTCAAAGGCCTGATGATGACAACTCAAATACACGTAGAAGAAGTGAGAGAGGTCATAAACCCAAGACTTTTAATGATTATGTAACATACTTGTCACAAAGCACTATAAAATCCCCAAAGAAGACAAATCTTAAAGAAGATCCAGTTTCAGTAGATGATGCTCTGTCAAGACCAGACAGTGACAAGTGGAAACATGCAATGGCAGAAGAATTAATGTATTTTGATGAAAATGATGCATGGGACATAGTGGATATACCTGAAAGTGGAACTGTAGTGGACTGCAAGTGGGTGTAAAAAAGAAAGTGATAATTCTGTGAGATATCATGCTAGACTTGTTGCTAGAGGCTTTACCCAGATACCAGGTATCGATTTTGATGAGACATACAGCCCTGTGGTAAGACACTCTATTTTAAGATTATTGATTGCTATTTCAGTGAAATGTAATTTAAGTATTACACCTTTAGATGTAGCTACTGCATTTCTAAATGGTTACTTAGACAAAGAGGTTTTTATGAAAAAACCAGATGGTTTAGAAATAGGGCAGGGAAAAGTACTTAAATTAAAAAAGACTATCTACGGTCTTAAACAAAGTTCTAGGCAATGGAATATTAGGGTTGATGAAGTTTTATTAAAATTGAATTATCAAAAGTCAAAATATGAACCATGCTTGTATACTAAAATGAATAAGGACAGTTTGACAATAGTGGCCTTATACGTTGACGATTTTTTCTTATTTAGTAACTGTCAGCAAGAAGTTGATTTTTTGAAAGAACAGTTGAGGTCAGAGTTCAAGGTCAAAGATTTGGGACAAGCTAAGCAGATTTTGGGAGTGAGGCTTAGATATGATCAAGATGGATCAATTTTCTTAGATCAAGAAAATTACATTGATCAAGTTTTGAAAAGATTCGGTATGTCTGAATGTAAAAGTGTGAGTATGCCGATGGATCCTAGTATAGATTTTGAGAATATAGAAAAATCACAAGTATGTGATCCTAACATTCCATACCAAAGATTGATTGGGAGTCTTATGTACCTAGCAGTTTTTACACGTCCTGATATAATGTTTTTAGTAAGCTTTCTCAGTCAGTTCAACACATGTTATTCTAGTGTTCACTGGGATAGTACAAAGCGTGTATTAAGATACCTGCAAGGTACAAGACATTTAGTTTTAAGATTTTCTAAAGATGATTGCGATTTAGAAGGCTTCGCAGATGCAGATTGGGCATCAACTGATAAGCAAGGTAGAAAATCCTACACTGGATTTGTTTTTAAACTTTCAAACGGGGCAGTTAGCTGGGAAAGTAAGAAACAGACTACAACTGCTTTGAGTTCAACTGAAGCAGAATATATGTCTTTGACTGAAGCTTCTAAAGAGGCAATTTATCTTAAAAATGTCTACTGTGAGATTTTAGACATTGACAGTTTCTGTGTAACAATTCACAATGATAGTCAAAGTGCACAAAAATTGTCAATGAATCCTGTAGTTAGTAGAAGGACAAAACACATAGACGTCCGCCACCATTTCATTAGAGATGTAGTTTCTCAGGGTTTGGTTAGTTTAAAATATTTGCCTACTAATGAAATGACGGCTGATATCTTGACTAAGGGTTTAGGCAGTGTTAAACATAAGTTGTTTACAAATAAATTGGGCTTATTGGAACATTTTTAAGAAGTGGGGGTGTTAAACTGATACATTTGTCTTAAAAATGTATATGTTTATAAGGACACAGTTTATTTTAGTTGCGCCACCTAGCGGTTAAGATAGTTATTAATTAGGCTCAGTGTCCTGATTTGTACGTCATGATGTTTATAACCTATGAAATATAGTCTTTGAATGTTCTCGAATAACGTCTGTTTTCATTAGGTGCGACCTACAAAAAATTTATTTGAAGTTTTTTTGTTAATTTGACAGCAAAAATAATTTCTGTATTTTTTTTTTGGCCTGATTTTTTGGCGTCACTTACATAAACGGTGCCAGCGAGTGCTTTTATTCGAGATTTAAACTTATCGTAGAGCTCTGAAATTTGGCACACTAATAGGCATCGATAAACTAAATAGAAATGGATTCTTGCATTTTTTCGATTTGACCCTATACGGGCTTCCGGGAATCCATATTTGAAAGGGAAACAACGCGCCTCCCGTTAAATTCTATATTAGAATCGAGACTTTTCATTTGAGCCCCCCACTCCCCGCTATAGGCATAATATGTCAAAATAGAAAATTTGACATAGCGTAATTAGGTTACAACTGGAAGACACAATTTTAACGAACGCATCTGTCGCCGTCGAGATAATGAAAATTAATTGTCGGCGTCTTAAAATATGACACTTTAAAGTAGCACCACTTTTTGGCAAATTTTGATGGTTCTTTGGCAAAAACTCAAAAAGTACCAAACTAATCAAAATTTTTTTCTCTGATGTTTATAGATCTTCGTAGGCCATATCGATAAAGTTATTATAAATTTTTCATTTTGACGTCTCGAGATATAGGCAAATAATTGAAGTTTAAAATAATGCTGTTTTTTAAAAACGCAGGGACCTATTGCGCGTCAATGCACTAAGTGGGTGACATCTAAAGCCACAAATTAATATTTTTACCGTAGAAATAGGTTCAGTCAAGGGCTGTCAAGTCACCGGAAGTCGAGCAAAAAAATAGTTTGAGATATGACCCTTCAAAGTTTTACATACAAACGCTGATATCTCAAAAACAACTAAACCGATTCCGATTTGGTTTTTGGTTTTCTCAATAAAACCAACATTGCTATGATTCTTATAAAAAATTTTTCGTTTTTCCCAACTTTGAAAAAAGTGGAGGGGGAGGTACCCTAAAAGCTTGATTTAAAAAAAATAGTCCACTTCGGGGGGGGGGGTTGGTTCGGTTCGGTTCGGTTCGGGGGGGGGGGGGGGGGGCGAGCGTCACATACTAATATAGAAATAAATTGGAGGCCCGTAGGGCCGAGAGTCACATTCTAATATAGAACTAAATTTCCCTTTTCTTCACGCCTAGCCTTTAATATTTGGCTCTTCACGGCCAAATCACACAAGCACAACATTTATACATATCGCAATTCACCAAGTAAGTAACTTAAACATCTGTAACCGCGAGAGTTAAACGAAAAACGAACTTATGTGTGTCTCGACTTGTCTCAAGACATAGAGTTGCGTTTCGCCTGGCCCGCCGTGCATTTGTAAAATATCTGACCCTTAGTCGCATGTCAGTGTCTGCCGCGTTCGTCGCGTCATGGCTCCACTCTTTGCTACTTAAAATAAAAAACTATGCGTCCGATTGACATTTTTCAAAAATCATTGTGATCCCTGATCTTTGATACACAAAGTTTACAGAAGGTGCTTTTTTGATTAAGCAAAGGGTTCTCGAGTTATAACAAGTTATAAATTATTATAAATACGCGTTTTCAGGGCGAGCACTTGTTTAATAGGGAACTCCATATAAAAGCATTGGGAACGATATTTTCAACATTGAAAAATAAATGTTTCTGATAGTAATATTACTATATGCTTTTGGTGGAGTCATGAGCACACTTTATAGATTCAAAAAATGCAAAAAAAAAATCCAAATTTTTGGAAAAACTACCCCCACCACGACGATTTTTGGACGACCAGTCGATTTTGCATTCTTAGGGTGTAAGAAATGATTTAAATTGTGTCTTAAATTTTAGCAATGAAGTGCACACGAAAATCGGTCTAGAAGCCTTTTACGCGTTTTTAAACTCTACTATATGGCAATACTGCGAGAACAATTCGGTGAACAGTTAATATCACGCTTGGGACCTGTGAATTGGTCGCCTAGGTCATATAACATCACACCTCTAGACTATTTTCTTTGGGGCTATGTGAAGTCCAAAGTCTACAAGGATAAGCCGGCTACGATGGAGGCACTGGAAGCGAACATTAATCGCGATATTCGCCGAATGCTACTCGAAATGATCCAACGCGTCATATAAAATTGGAAACTAGGAATGGACCATGATCGCGGCAGTCAAGGCCAACATTTGAAAGGCATTATCTTAAAAATAAATGTAAAATATTGTTGTTTTGTATGATAACAAACATTACCTAATAAAATTAAAGTTTTTGATTTTTTTTTTTGGTTTTTGAAAAAGTACCTCTATAAATTCCCATTACTACTACTAATTTGGTTTAGAACGTTTTTCTTCGTTTTCCGACGCCTATTTTTTTAACGGATTGATCATTGGATTGACTTTTACCGTTCTAGTTTAGGTCACCCTCTTTTTCTGCGCCCTATTGGTTGCCATTCCATATCTATTGTCTTTTAGTGATGCCATCCATTATGCTTCCCTCGATTCCCATTCTTTCTTTTATGGTCAAAATGGTCAATGAACCCGCCTTGGTGCCAAATTGTTAAAAGTGCGTCACATCTAGGGAAATTTTTGTGACATTATTGGCAAAACGCCTGTACACAACAAAAACGATATATAATTATCTTTTAATTTAAAATATGTCAGTAGATCAATTAATTTTACAATTTGGAAATTTGAATAAGATGCGCAGAAAAAAATTCTGCCCCTCCCCCCCAAAAGTAGTTATAATTAATCGTAGTGTCACAAAAACCATTAAATCTATCATAGTAAGCCAAAAAATATATATTTATTAATAAGATGTTTAAACCATAAATATTATTTGTTAGGTTTTCGTCCAGGGTTGAAGTAATAAAAGGTAGTTTTTTAGCTCTTTTGGACTTTTATTTTAAAACTTGTCAAATACACTGTGTTTATTGTATTACAATCTAGTAAATAAGACTAATTAGCAATTTTGCTTTAACCTTATTTACAAGAGAAGTTAGATTTAAACTTCTATCCTTTTTTCATACATACTACAAGTTTGTTTGTATTATTTGTTATTTTGAAGACACCCTGTGTATATGTTCGTGTTTGTTTAGAACTCGCCTTTTTAAATTAGAGGAAAGGAAGGTAATTTGGAATACCGTTTATAAAAAAAATTGTAAAAAATAATTCCTTGTTGTTAACGGATAAAAATATGGAAAATTATTTAAGAAAAATATATATTTCTTCTCACAAAATGGTTATAAAATTCTGGTAAAGAGAACAAGAGATATTTAAACCTAACTAAAAAATTAACATTTTGACATAAAAAGATAACCTGCAGGTAATTTGGAATAGGGTATTCCAAATTACCTGCCTGGTTAAAAATAAACTTTTCAAAACTAATTAAAACTAAAATCTACTTACAAAAGTCACAAATGTATGTACCCGCTTTATAACCCGCACATTCACTATGCACCCAGTGATATTACATGATGCACATGACCCATCTTTCTCCCCTAACATCATCGCTAAACTTTCCATTAGAAAAAAAATACTCTGCATCCTTCTTAGTAGGATTCGTTGATTCTTTAAACAGTTCCACTTCATCGGACGAAGCAGATTGATATTTTCCACTTGTGTCAGTATCTGAATCTTCCTTCTTGGATTTCTTAAAATTTTCTTTTTAAGCTGGAACTTTCTTTTTTTTTCTGCAGTTTCTCTTTTGTTTACATTTAGTTTTACTTTTTCCACTTTCATTTTCTTCTGCTTTTCTGCCTCTTCTAGTTCTTGTTTATTCGATGAACTTGTTATAATTGTAGATTTTAAATTAATTAATCAATTTTTAAATTACTTGCTTTTTCCTTATCTTCGATAGAAGTAGATGTGGAAGATGGTCCTGGCTCCGAGATGGGAGTACTAATGGAGGTGCATTTATTTCCTTAAAGTCTGCAGCAAGGTAATCTGAATCTTGAAAGATATTCCTATTAAATGGAAAAATGCCTCCCACACTGAATCCCTTTGTTGCTACTTCTCCTGTTTGACACTCTCCAAACAACTCCATAATATCCGTAATATTGTGTCAATGATTTGTTTTTTTCACGTAGCCATAGTCGAGCTTCTTCAGAATAATAGGTTTTCATTGGACTCATGAAAGCTCGATCCAATGGTTGAACCTTATGGGTGCAATGAGACACACAAATATATATTAAAGTAACATGATTGCTTCTTGCTAATTTACTCACAAAAAAAAAACAATCATTCATGGTGCAGATAACTGAATGCAATATGGAATATTCCAAATTAGCTTCATCAACAGTATTCCAAATTATCAACACTACAGCATTCTAAAAACTTTACCAAATTTTTGTCTTATACAGCACCCAGTTAAAAACTATATTTAGGTGTGTGAGGGCCATAGACCATTAAAAACTATGTACAAAAAATAAAACCATTTTTTTTTTAGGATGACTTAAATAAAAATAAATTTTATTCTTACCAAAAAAGTTTTCCAAGAGCACGTTTTTTATAGTCGACTGTCATTGCTAAACTGACTTTTATAAACACATGGTAACCTACAACCTGTGAAAATTGGTGGAAAATGGACTTAATACGTATTTTTTTAGCAGGATATCGTTATTGGTATTCCAAATTATCCACACTATTCCAAATTACCTTCCTTTCCTCTATTATCGAATTGTGTAAGCTTTTTCCATAAATACTTTCAGTTTTCTCGAAAAACCAGTGATTCCATATTTTTTGGACACCTTCTTCTAAATACATAGCAATAGTTTATCAACTAAGTTATCCTTTAGGTTAACTACTACAGATGTTCAAACGCGATAAATTTTCGAATGAATGACATTTTAATACTACTATGCTTCCTCTAGCATAATCGGTAAAACCCTGCATGGGTAAAAACTTGCATAACTGTGTTATCAGCAATAAATTTTGTGTGGCAAATAAAGGAAGTTTAGCAAATCTTTTTGTTGAAATTTGTTGTCTTTTATGGAAAACTTTCAGTCTTGTCGACAAAACTGGTGATTTCAGATTTTTGGACATCCTGTATATAATATGTATATAGCCATAGCTTACTAGCTAAGCTATCCCTTAAGTTAATTACTAGAAATAGCCCCACCCAAAAAATTCTCGATTTAATGGCATTATTTGATTTCGTCTAGTATGACGGTAACATGCTGGACAGGTATAAACTTGCATAACTGTATTATAAGCAAAGTCTCAATCATAATTTTTTTGTGACAAATAAAGAAAGTTTAACAAATCTATTTAATGGATTGTTAATGGCTGTTTGAAATAGGTCTTTTTTGCAAAATTTGCTGTGTTTGGACGACGCTGTATAAATTTAAAGCAATTGAAGATATTTTCCAAACTATGTTCTGCTATTGAACATAGTTTGGAAAATATATATATAAATAATATATATATAAACCAGATTTTACTCAAAAATGTATATGTCATATCTAAGAAAAACTTTTGGCTCATGGTATTCCCTATACTAAAAATCGCTAAATGACGTTTTTCCGAATCTAAAATGAAGGTGCGATTTCGCATCTCTATGACCCCACTATACTGTAACTTGGTGCGTTGGCTGTTAACAGGTATAGTTTGTGAGATATGAATTTTCAAAGTTTTGCCATTTTGCTCTCATGGGATTCCCTATACTAAAAATCGTTAAATTGACGTTTTTCCGAATCTACAATGAAGGTTTGGTTTTTTCGCATCTCTATGACCCCACTATACTGTAACTCGGTGCGTTGTCTGTTAACATGTATAGTTTGTGAGATATGAATTTTCAAAGTTTTGCCATTTTGTTCTCATGTTATTCCCTATACTAACAATCGCTAAATGACGTTTTTCCGAATCTACACTGAATGGGTGGTTTTTTCGCATCTCAACCAAATGTATTGGTGCGGGACGGTACAATTCGGTTCGGTACGTTTTGGCGCGGGACGGTACGATACGGTTCAGTACGTTTTGGCGCGGGACGGTACGATACGGTTCGGTACGTGTTGGCGCGGGACGGTACAATACGCTTCGGTACGTTTTAACGCGGGACGGTACGATACGGTCCGGTACGATTTGGCGCTGGACGGTACGATAAGGTTCGGTACGTTTTGGCGCTGGACGGTACAATACGGTTCGGTACGTTTTGGCGCGGGACGGTACGATACGGTTCGGTACGTTTTGGTGCGGGACGGTACGATACGGTTCGGTACATTTTGGCGCGGGACGGTACGATACGGTTCGGTACGTTTTGGTTCGGTTCGTTGCGGTTCGATTCGGTTCGGTTCATTTTTACAAATCATTATTTCTAACCTTTCGAAACTTGAATAAAAATTGTAATTAGATAATTATAAAAAAAAATTGTAAAATCAGTGTTTTTGATAAAAAAAGCTGAAATCCATATTTTTGATCCCCTGTGTAAAAATACAGAATCAACTTAAAAAAATTTTAAAAACAATTTTGAGTGGATAAAGTACTACAAAACCACCAAAAATAAAAAAGTCCGTGACATACGCGCAACGACTCTGTATGGTTTTCAAAAGGATGGGATGACCCTTTTAGGATGATTAGGCTGCTTGTCGCTTAGAGTAGAGACCCTGTATGTATGATATATTTAAATATATCATACATACATATATTTTAATATATATAATATACATGATATATTTTTAAAAAATAGAGACGCAAAAAACCCATCAAAGTCACTTAAACTCACATTTTTATTTTCTTGCCAAATTAATTGTGGTGTTACTAAAATAATTTATGTTGTCAGCGGTGAGTGACATCAATTACATGCAACATATAAACAAACACCTTTGTCCGTCACCCCCTGTAAATATTTGTCAAAAAACGTTTATTTTTATTTTCCGTCGCTTATGAATTAACAGGGCTGGAAGCAGTGGCGGTTGCTACAGGGATGGCAACGGGGCAGTGCCGTCCCAAAACTAGACAACAAACAGTATTTATAATTGATTTATTTAAAAAGAGTTAAATCTTCCCTTACGACATAATTGTCTAGTTCTTTTTATTATCTGTGGTTAACAGCAAGCGATTATTGGGTGAACTTTTTTAGCGTAAATAACTACAAGCCGGCAGCGCCGCGCGGGATAAGGTTTTAATTTCACCTGTTTTTCAGCAATGTATGGGTGGGTGTTTCGCGCAGGGGCGGGAGGAATGTTTGTTTTTGTTGACGTCGGCGATACTCATCGTGCGAAAA
Source organism: Aspidapion aeneum (assembly GCA_963576565.1). Taxonomy (NCBI): domain Eukaryota; kingdom Metazoa; phylum Arthropoda; class Insecta; order Coleoptera; family Brentidae; genus Aspidapion; species Aspidapion aeneum. The sequence continues at coordinate 51,528,290 of OY755039.1, forward strand.
CGTTTGTTGCCCTTTCGGCGTGTTGCCGGTTCTATCCTTAGTAAAGACGTATGGGTTTGTTTTCATTTGGGGTATGTCCGTAGTAAGAAGCCTTGTCGGTCGCGTGTCATTGTTTGTTTTTGTTATTGTTTGTTTATATTATTAAATACGTTGACAAATGATCTTCGATTACAAATAACATCTTTAGGGCCACATAGACCGGACCTAAAAATTAACCAAAATTTTAGTCCAAGTAATGCCGAGGGGTGTTTCAAAAAACTTATAATAGAAAATTTAATAAAAAATTATGCGATGCTGAAAATTGGTAGTGCGGTTGTGAAAAAAGATATGCTTTTTCTTGCTTTATTTGTCTTGTTATGACCAATCCACGAAGTGATCCTGCTGGGGTGGCAAAGGGAATGCATGATATCAAGCACTTTACCGAAAAGTTAAAAAGACACAAAGTAAGTGGTATTGATTTAAATAACCACATAGAATTTTCTTTGCTAGGCAAGTCTGATATTAGGTACCAATTGATAGTGTCTATAGACAAAACATTACTGAAAATAATGAAAATGTGACAAAAATTAGGCATATATTTAGTGGGTTTTTTAAGGTTGCTCTACAAGGTCATAAAAAAGGAAGGCGAATGGACTTTATCTATAAACAAATAAACTAAAAACTACACCAAGTAGCTGCTTGTTTGGAAAATACTATATATTTCCCTCCTTTGATTTTGACTTAAATAAATTTGACTTTGATAAGTGTGCCGTGTCTCTATTAATTCTTTAAAATATGTCATACAAACAGGGTCTCTAGCTAGCAAAATACTAGATCGTAACTCATAAAAGGACGGGCAAGCCATCAAACTTTTTTTTTATAAAGTCATTAACAAAAAATGGTTTGCCAACCTGAATGGGAATTACATATATAGTTGATATTGTATTAAAGTGGCACCGCGTCATCAAAACCACGGTGAGCGGGAAGGCAGTAGAGGGGTATATAGAGTGGCACGGACTTCTTTTAATTTTTTTTTGATATCTTCGCAAGTTAATATTAAATTAAGTTTAGGTTATTTGATTGTATATCATGTCCCCAACACCAGGCACTGCACTAATTAGTCATTAACTTACTATTTTACCTGCTGTTTATTTAGGTGTTTTTCTAAACGATTTCATTAGAAAGGAATATATATATACTCTTATTTGGTTCATTCACGAACATATTGATTTAGCCGGGCTTAAAGGGGCCTACAGACACGCGAACATTTCTAGAGATTAGTACGCGCGTACAAGTTTGCGCATACTAATCTCTTCGTGTGTAGAGAATATCCGCCCAGAATATCTCTCGAAGATTTGTTCGCGCCAACAATGTACGCGAGCCGTACTAATCTCTGCATACAAGTACGTTTGGTGGAATTGCCTACACACACGAAGACAAAATTAAACGTTCTAAACATAAACACGATATTATCAATGCGTTTTGCCTAGACACCGAGAGATTTGCTCGCGTACATCGTGCGCGCGAACAAATCTTCGAGAGATATTTTAAGGGGCCTACAGACACGCGAGCATTTCTTGAGATTAGTACGCGAACTAATCTTTGCATACCTGTACGTTTGGTGGAACTGCCTACACACACGAAGACAAAATTAAACGTTCTAAACATAAACACGATATTATCAATGTGTTTTGCCTAGACACCGAGAGATTTGCTCGCGTACATTGTGCGCGCGAACTAATCTTCGAGAGATATTCTGGGCGGATATTCTCTACACACGAAGAGATTAGTATGCGCAAACTTGTACGCGCGTACTAATCTCTATAGAAATGTTCGCGTGTCTGTAGGCCCCTTTAGAGGTTTCCTGTTCGTTGTTGTTTTTATTGTTTTATGTCAAACAAATTATGACCGAGCCTTTTACAAAACAAATTACCGTTTTTGCAACTACTTAAATCAATATTAACGCACATTTTAATATAACTTTGGATTCTCTTTCATATTTCGGATCTTTATTTAGTAATTAGAGACTTATTAAAATAAAGCCATGCTATAATAGACCCAGGCACAATTTTGACACCTTCACATTGTAATATCAGCTGTGATCTTTCAACACACGGCCTTTGTTTATTATATGAACCGGAATAAATAGTGCCTTCTTTTATTAAATGAAAATAAATGACAAAAGTTTCAAATTCGACTTTGGTATGTCAATTTTGAAGGATCAACTGTCAGTTTTCAATGTGAATGTGTCAATATAGTGCCTGGCACAATAATAGTCTGCCTGTATTTCAATAATTCTCTATTAAATACCTAATTCATCTATCATTTAAGATCTCAGCGTTTTATCATACACATATAAAGCGGCACAAGGCATGTACAAAGTGAAACACTAGTTTTTTAAGGCTACTTTATTGCGGTGCCACTTATGTACACCCTAACTATTGATTAAAATTTTTAATCTTTGAAGTGTAAACTTGTTTAGGCGCGTTTAGTAGTTTTTGTTGGTAGTGAATTGAACTGAGCCGTCAGGTTCGGCTATGTAACGCTCATTCGGGTGAAGTCGGCTCGAGTCGACTAACTGTGAGAGAAACATTCAGCGAACGATATGATGATGCAGATGAAGGCCAGTATTATTAATTTCGCCTTGTTGAAGTTTACACTTCTGCCGTGTGGTTTTAAGCATACACAATTTTTTTTTTAAGAATCATCTTGCTCCTAAATCTAAAATAAAGGTACCTATCAATTATTAACATAATCATCGATGTTTAAACAGAAACAACATTATTTTCTGCCTGCTTAACGGGCAATTTATGAATTATGAACTAAAATAACAAGATTATTGTCATTAACAAGGGATATACCATTGATTTCGAAGTTAATGGGATATACTTATTTAGTCAAGGCAAGACTATGGAAAATTGCTTTTTTAAAAGAATTTTATATAACTGTTGGGTAAATAGTCATTTCCCTCTATTTTGACCCCGCTGAATCCAAGTAGGGGCTGAGATATTTAAGATGGCGGCGAACATGGGGCCGAAATTTTAAATTCACGCTGTAAAATCGCACATTTTTTGTCAAAACCAAGCTCCATAGGAAAAATTGTGTTATACCTTATTGTAGCCAGTTTTTTAGAGCTACTGCGATATACATATATTTTAAAAAGGTTGGAAAGATACAACATCCCTATCGTACACAGAAAAAAAAATGTCGAGTCAATGCAAATTGCTTTGATCCAAAAAGAAATCTGCTTTCCTATGCACGAAGACGATATTTTCTTAACAAAAAAAAACTATTCACTTGAACTGCTGGTTTCCGTTGAAAATAAAAGTTGCATTTATCCAAGAAAATTGATTTGTTTTGAATGGAAGCGGCAACCTTCTTGTTTTGTGTTTTCTAGTATTATGGAATAAATCGCCATTTTCGTTTTGAGATGCCGGATATTTTAAGTTAAAAAATTAAGAGCCTTGACGCAAAGTAAAGCTTTATTTGGGTTAAAAGATATTAGTAAGACATTTTATATCTTGTTTCAAAACCACTTTCGAAAGGCAGTTTGTTTTAAACCAAAACAATTTACCAAGACTATTTTTTTCCCAAAACAAGCTGTTTGCTTAGATGAAGAGAAAACAATTTGTTCGGAGACTTGCTTTTGGGTCAAGATAATTTTTTCAAGAAAACTACTTTTCTTAACTGAAAAACTTTTTTTCTGTGAAAGTCTCTCGTTACCAGGAATTCTTTTGAAAGTCGCCTTCCAATTTTAATTTTAGATTTTGGCCCTTTGTATAGTTCTATTATCGCTTTTATGTATGTATGATAGATTGCTCTAACACTGTCCACAATTTTTCTACTGGAACGGTAGTATATGCTCTCTATAGGTCCACAAAGGTAACATGAGTCTCTATATTTCTAGAACTCCTTTTCTCAATTACTTGTTGAAGATAAAAAACATTATCACTACAAGATATGCCTGCATGAAACCCACTTTGCTCTTCTTCTTGTTCACGAAAATCATTCTTTATTAGATATCTAAGAATACTACCGTACAATCTCCTACTACTGGTTACTGAAATTCCTCTGTAATTGTTGCAATCCAGCTTGTTTCCAATTTTTAATCATTTTTAATGTCCGTTTATGAATTGATTAATACCTAATATATGTGAGATTTTCTAGTAGTTTTTCTGATGCACATTTAAGCATTTCAGCGTATACTCCCCCAGATCGGCTAGCTTTTCCAGATTTAAGTTTTTTAATACTATATAATTTTTTTTCGATAGTTACTCTATTTCAATGTAGATACTTCTATGTATCCCCTTGAGGGGCTGAACGATATTCGGGTCTTGTTTCCTGCAACAGTCCCTTGTAGTGTTTTGTCCATTGTTCTGGTTTAATGATCCGAAAGTTTACTTTTTCTTTTGTTGGGTTTTTTGACCGTAGAAATCAATTTCGATACTTCAGAACATTGCCTATCACGTGTGTATTTATATCGTGGCATTTGCGCTCAAACATTTCATTTTTTTTAAATGCTTTTTTACCGAAAATGCCGGAGAGCCATTTCAGATATTTTTCCTTGATTAATTTGAAGAGAAACCGTTTCTATTATAATTTAACTCCCTTGATGATAGTAATTCAAAATTAATTTGTGACTCTAATTTGTTTTTGGTTGTTACGTGGGGCTATTTTTATTTGTTTAAAAAATGTAGGACACGTAATTTTTAGTCCTATTATTTAGTTATACCTAGAGACCCTGTATTTGTGACATATTTTAAAGAAATATAGACGCGACAAACTTATCAAAGTCAAATTTATTTAAGTTAAAATCAAAGGAAGGAAATATCGGTTCTCTATACTCTAGCCTTGTTTAGAGAGAGACGCACCATCCGTCCTTGTTAATTCACAAGCGCCCCGAAAATGGCTTGGTTAGTTGCGCCTCTGAGTTAATGGGTGTGTGGGAAACTATTAAAACATTTTTAGAGAAATCAAATGATATCGAACAAGAATGGTACATTGAAAACCTAAAGACTAGGCACATTTAATCACAAGGCGAAAATGTTTTAACCAGACCGTAGATCTCCTTCAAAGTTTTGTGCATTGTCGAAGGATTGAAAAGTCTCATTTTGGTACCTCAAAAGAGGGACTAAAAGTACACTTTTTATATATAAAGTCCATAAACAAAATTCAAGTTCCTAGGATGTAGAAAAAGCGAGTGCACGAAATGTTTGTTTTTAAATTTTGACTCAAAAATTAATTTATTTAAGAAACACCTAAAAAGTATTTTATAAGTTCCTGCTGTATTCTAGTCTATTTTGAAACTGTGTTAGTGCCTGTGATTTGTAAAATGATTTTGGAAATATTGCTTTTTTTAAAAGATTTCTATATTGTTAATGGATTCCGTTGATAAATAAATAAAAAAAAATAAATGAGGTGTCGATTTATCCAAAATGGAACATTTTATAATTTTTATATATTTATGTTACATCTGTATAATTCTGTGGATACCATATTTTAAATTATTATAACTACCAAATTTATTGTAAATACGATATTTTAACAGTGTTAATGACGAATTTAGCTTAATAAGATGTTATTGTGTATATAAACAGACGACTGATAATTAATAAAACAGATTCAAACTGATTGTTGTTTCTCATTATTGCGCCCAAGTCTATTTTCGGCCTAGCATACCTGCTAGCAGAGCGTGGGACTGCGTTCTGGCAATTATTCTTTAACTTCATAGTAGCAAGTGCACCGTCTAGTTACTATATAGTTCTTACTTAAACCTATAGCAGGTGCTTCGTCTGGTTATAGGCCTTTTACTCAAAACTCGTAGCAAGTGCCTAATCTGGTTGCGAGTTCTTATTTCCGACTTACAGCAAGTGCACTAGTCTGTTTGTAAGTCACTTTTTACGACTTTCTCGTGCGTGCCCGCGCACGCGCCACATGACTGTCATAACATTTCATATTGAGATCATGTGACGCGTGAGTGGGCACCCACGAGAAAGTCGTAGGTGAGAACCGGGTGTTAAATAACGTAACGCTCTAGGGAGAGGGGAGGTTTGGCCTTGCGTTACACTCAATGCTTTTTTAATGTGTTTTTCCTTGTAAATGCGTTACGAGGAGAGGAGGGGGGGGGTCAAAAATTCTGAATTTTTGCGTTACGTAATTTAAGAACCTTCCCTTATTGCAAGTGCCGCCTTGTGTGGTAATAAGACCCCTTTCTCCCCTCTACTCCCACAATCAAGAGTCTTAAGTAAATTAGCCTTATACGACAAAGCCTAAAGCCCGGTCTAGACATAACATTTTACCTTACGTCTTGCCTGTCAGTCAAAAGGGTCAAGTATGACGGTTGAAAGACTAGCGTACACACTTGACAGTTTTAACGTACGTTTTTAGATTAGTTTTTGATACACCATGGAGGAAGCACTGCTTTTGTCAATAATGTTTTTTGTTTTAAATGTCTATGACTTAACCGTTTCAGTAGCTAAACATGGTTTTTTAAGGGGACAAACTTCGACCGAAAACTTACCATTTGACAACACTGATATCGCATTTTTTGGCCAAATCTTTGTTCTAATAGAAATAGAAAATGAGAAAGCGGAACGCGTCGAAATTTTGAGGGGTAGTCTTAAATTTTGAGGGGTAGTCTTAAATTTTGAGGGGTAGTCTTTTACAGCATTTTTAACAACCGTATCTTAGCAGTTTTTTGCAAAATCATTTTATTCAAAAAATAAAAAAAAGTTATGGCTAAAACAAAACAAATATTTCAAAACAATGTTTGGCATTTCGGTAGCCTAGTTGTGTTATAGAAAACTGTAGTGAAATTGTTTCGATTCTTGTATTTTTTGGAAATGTACAAAAGAAAATCAAAAATCTAACAAGATACGTTTGAAGATTTTAAAAAAATCTTGCACATGGACAGAAATAATGTTTCAACTAGTTTTTTATAAAAGAGATCTATTAGGATTTACAAAGGCGTGCTCAATTTGCTGCAGGACACCAAATCAGACAAGAGCCATCAACCTTCTGACTGAAGCGCCACCCCCATATACCGGGGGTAAGTCAATTCGATTGAGAAAATTTAACTAAGATCACGTGACCCGGATTTTCACATTATTTTCAGATATTTTGAATAAATAATATGTCGTCTAATATAAGTTAAATGATTATAAGAAGGTATTTAAAGACACAATTTTTTCTATTTACAAAACGTTTTTTAAGGGCTGGCCATAGCGTAACAAACAAAATCACGGGATTACGAACCAATTTATAAGATATAAGAGATAAGCTTAACTTCGCTGAAAATAAAGCCCTTTTCATTTATTTATTTATTTATTACATAGCAAGAGAAGAAAGTGACAAATTTCACACGAGCGTGAGAAAGTTACTTTCTGTCGAGTTATGGAGCTATTTTTCACACGGACACTGTTGAACTATACTAATTTTTGTAAAAATTGTTAAACACTTTCCATACATGTGCCAAAGTACTGAACGTACTTGTCACACATGTGCGAAAAAATTTCTGCACACGGATGAAATTTAATGTTTTCTGAGGATGCAAATCGTGTAAATTCCAACATTTTTATATGTGGTCGCAGGAAATAGTAATTTACCTAACCAGTGCGGAAGACGCACTAAACACATTCGTTAAGTATGTAGGTACAATATTTTTTCTACGAGGTTGTGGAAACAAAAGTAAAGTACTACAATAAAAACAACTCATTTATTATATTTAATTTACAATGATTGCCGAAAACTTTACTTCTTATCCTTTGCAGCATCTATGGATCAGGAGATTTTCGTTTTCATCTTCTGGATCAATGATATCGGAAGGTCTTTAAATATGTTTTGCTAGATGTATTTGGAGGCAGGCTCATAGGAACATTAAGTGTTCCATCCTATTGTGGCCAAGTCGTCTTCGGGATTATCAGTATTTTCTATCACAGTAAATAAACACTTTTTTTCTATTTTTATTTATAAGATGAAATGTCATCCCCAGGTATTTGACAAAAAAATAGGCTTTGTTATTTACTCTACTCTTTTATTTTTTCTGTTGCTATTGGAAAACTAGCCGCCCACTTGTGTTTTTGGGCAATAATTAACGTCAGTGTCAAACTCAAAATGTCTTGTTTTTTGTCATCCCAGGGCTATCCTATTGTTACGGGTTCACAACGACAAATTAAAACTCGCAATTGTTGAAAACGATACGTCAATTTATTTTCACAAATATTGTACAAAAACACGCACTTAAACTTGCTAATAATTCACCACTATAATCGGTCTATTAACTTCGTGTTAATCTCACGACCACTCAGTATGTTATCTGTGACTGACTCACTGATGCACGACGTCCGGACTTATATATGAGGGCTGCCTACTATTCTAGAACCCTTCCATCCTTGTTCGATTCGCAATCATTCCAGCCCTTTTCTAGACTTTCGCATACCAGTTTGTCACAGATAACGCAACTAAAACCTAGATTAAGAATACAACCATAAAATACGTCAACCTAATACTACACTAAACCTAAATAAATTCTAACTATAAAATTTAAATACTTAAATTTGTAACACTATCCTCCTCTTCAGGTTTGATCGCCTCGATCAACATTTCCCAGGTAAGGATTTAGTCTGTCTAGATGAACAACTTTCATCTTGGACTTCGGGGTTTTCTGGATTCGGTAGACTACATCATTAATTCTCTTAACAACTTTATAAGGCCCTTCCCATGGTGGTGTCAACTTAGGTGATCTTCCTTTCTTGCGTTGAGGATTGTATAGCCAGACTTGATCATTCTTTTTGAACCCTGAAGAGTTTGCTTTCAGGTCATATCTCGCTTTCATGCGGTCACTGGCTATTTCTATTCGCTCTCTAACCACTTCATGGATATAGTGCAGCTTTTGCCTTAAACGTTCGACATAGTCATTAATCTCTAAGTGTTCTTCTTCAGGTGAACCAAACATGATATCACATGGTAAACGCAGTTCTCTACCAAACAGGATACTAGATGGAGTAGCTCCTGTCGTATTGTGAATGGCGGTTCTATAGGCCATCAAAAACAATGGAATATATTGGTCCCAATCTGTTTGGTGCACATCAACAACTTTGCACAGATGTTCTTCTATTGTTTTATTAAATCTTTCAACCATGCCATCTGACTGCGGATGTAAAGCCGTAGTCCGTGTTTTATGTATTCCTAAAAGGTCACAGAGATTCTGGAAGAGCTTTGATTCAAAGTTTCTTCCTTGATCTGAATGTAGTTGCAAAGGAATGCCAAATCGGCTGAAAACATCATTTACCAGAACTTCCGCAACTGTAGTGGCCTCTTGGTTAGGCAAAGCAAAAACTTCTGTCCATTTGCTAAAGTAATCCATGACAACAAGGATGTATTTGTTGCCTTTTATAGTTTCTGGAAATGGTCCGGCCACATCAATAGCAATGCGTTCGAATGGTAGACCTACGTTATATTGTTTCATTTGACCTCTGGACCTTGTTTTGGGACCTTGGCTGGCTGCACAAGTCGAACATCGGCGGCACCAGTTTTTCACATCTTGAAAGTAATTGACCCAATAAAATCGGTTTCGAATTTTGTCCATGGTTTTATTTATGCCTAGGTGCGCGCCTGATTTTCCACCATGGCATTCGGCCATTATATTGTCTACCATGCTCCTAGGAACCACTACTTGATTAACCACAGTAAGGCCATCGGCACTTTCCCAGGCACGTTTAAGGATGTTTTCCTCTACTATCAGTGAATCCCATTGTGCCCACAGTGATTTGAGTATCACCCCTTGGTTTGCGATATCTTGCCATGATGGTCGTGGCTTGTTCTCTTCTTTCAATCGCAAGATAGGTCCTACAACTTTGTCATTAAGTTGTGTGGTTCTAATCGAAGCCGACATCCATTCTTCATCTGGTTCTAACTTTATCTGGCGCACGTAGGTAATTCCTTCTTTCTGGTCAATTTTCCTGCAATGTTTACAATCCTCGGGGCAAGGTCTTCTGGACAATGGATCTGCATTATTATGCACCCTTCCTGCTCGGTGCTTAATTTGGTAATGGTATTGTTGTAGCTTTTCTATCCATCTCGCGACTTGCCCCTCAGGTTGTTTCATTTTCATGAGCCACTGTAACGCAGCATGATCCGTTCTAATTAGAAACTCTTGTCCGTAGAGATATTTGTGAAAGTGATCTACGGATTTAACTATGGCTAGGAGCTCCTTTCTAGTAACACAATAATTTCTCTCTGGTTTGGATAGCTTCTTGCTGAAAAATTCGATGACCCGTTCTTCTCCATCTTGTACTTGGGAGAGTACTGCTCCTATGCCATCGTTGCTCGCATCAGTATCTAATATGAATTTTCCTTTTGGAATGGGATATGCAAGAATCGGACTAGAACATAATGCTGCTTTTAGTCTTCTAAATGCTTGGTCACATTCGGTATTCCATTTGTAAGAAGCTTTGTCTTCTGTAAGTCTATGTAACGGAGACGCTATTTTGGCGAATCCTTCTACAAATCGTCTGTAGTATGTACACAGACCCAAAAAGCTTCTCAATTCATGTTTGTCACGAGGTTGAGGCCATTCTTTTATTGCTTGTAGCTTCTTTTCGTCGGTATGGATGCCTTCTCGGGAAACGACGTGACCCAGGAACTCAACTTTTTCTTGGAACAGAAAAGATTTCCTTGAGTTTAATTTAAGATTTGCGTACCTGATTCTTGAGAATACTTCTCGTAAATTATCTAGATGTTCTTGAAATGATTTCCCCATTACTATGACATCATCCAAATAGACTAGGCAGGTTTTCCAAGTAAGGCCTCGTAGAACGACTTCCATTAGTCTTTCAAATGTAGCTGGGGCATTGCACAGGCCAAATGGCATCACATTAAACTGATAAAGTCCACTTCCAGCAGAGAATGCAGTCTTCTCTTTATCTCTTTCAAAGATTCCTACTTGCCAATACCCACTTTTCAGGTCAAGAGTAGAAAACCAATATGATCCTGCCAACGTTGTTAATGTGTCGTCTATTCTTGGCAGTGGGTAACTATCTTTCTTGGTTACATCGTTAAGTTTCCTGTAGTCGACACAAAATCTAGTACTTCCATCTTTTTTAGTGACCAACACCACAGGAGATGACCAAGGACTTGATGACTCTTCAATAACCCCGTCGCTGAGCATTTTATTAATGAGATTGTGAACTTCTTCTTGCTTGGCCATTGGTAGTCTTCTTGTGGGTTGTCTTATCGGTTGGGCATCGCCAGTATTGATAGCATGTTGAATAAGGTTTGTGCGTCCCGAACTACTCCTAGTTTCGAAGATATTACTTTGCTCTTCTATAAACTCTCTCGCTTTACTAAATTCTTCTGGAGTGAGATGTTGCCAAGTTGACTCAAATTGCTGAAGTACCTCCATTGGTAACTTGCTTGTATCCTCGGAAGTTGGCTCTTCACATCTTGATACTTTCTGTACTGGTTCAAATAATGCTACCACCTCCCTCTTATTAATTTTGACACTATTTGGGAAAATATTGGCGACTCTAATCGGGATGTCTTTATCGGTTTTAACTAGTGATTTTGCAACGAGGTAGGTGTTGGGTGTGTTTTGTTGGCTTATGAGTCCGACGCAGCTTGATGTTTTACTTTCTAGCCTCCCAAAAATTATGGTCTCACTGTTACCGACTAGTCTTGTTGTGCATACTGCCACCACCTTTATTGGTTCTTTATTGATGTGACTATTTGACAAAATGAACTCTTCGTTCCCAAATCTTAGGGTATTAAGTTTATTATCAAACGCAAATCCATGTTTACTTATCAGGTCCATTCCCAAAATAAATTCGTCTTCTATGTCTGCAACTAATACCGAGTGGCGAATCTTCAACCTCCCCAGCTGTAGGTCTATGTCTGTCTGCCCCAACACGTCGGCGGATTCTCCAGTCACAGTCTTAAGTGTTATTTTCTTTTCTGTTGGTCGAATTTTATATCTCGTTGCAATTTTGAACTTAAGCAATGATATGGCAGCACCAGTGTCTACTGTTATATTAACTTTTCTCCCATTAATAAGTCCGTCGATGTTAAGACTATCAGCAGTATGTTTTAAGCTCTTGATAGAGTAAATTTTGGGGGCTAAATTCTCATTAGCCAACACCCGCCCCTCTGCGTTGACTAGTTTTAGTTTTCCCTGATCTCTTCTTCGGTACTCTGTCCCAGTAGATGGTGAGCGAGACCTCATTTGGACACGACAATCGCGTTGAATATGCCCTGTACGTCCGCATCTGAAACACTTTACATTTGGAGGCGATCGTCTGCTTTCTTTCAAAGAATCAATCTTCTCTATCAGTGACTGAAACAGTTGGTTTAGCGTTTTTAAGTTGACCTCCTCTCCAGTGCTCATTTCTTCTCCCGCCTGAATTGAAACAGCTCTTACTTTTGGCCTGGAGATATTATTTGATGATTCAATTTCAAGGGCTCGAATCAACACTTCACTGCTGTTATGGAAGCGTTCTCGACGAAGTAACTTTGCTAAGTCCGTGTCTCGCAAGCCGTTAATAAAGCGATGTACCGTAAAGGGATCTCTGTAATTTTCTGGCATATCTGGGTAAGCCAAGTACATCAGCCTCCTGTTATCCGCTTCATACTCTTGTAATGACTCCCCTGCTCTTTGTTGGCGAATATTTAATTCTGACCAATGCAAATTTCGTAAATGTTCATCTCCATATCTTCTTTCTAAAGCTGCCACTAAAGCATTGTAACTCTGTTTTTGTTCCGCTGGAATGAACCGTAAAAGTCCAAGAGCAGGTTCTCGTAGAGCTACTAACAAAGCTCTAGCTTTTTCGTCATCGTCCAACTATTTGCAGCGGCGGCAGCTTCAAATTGTTGTTTGTAGGTAGACCAGGAAGACGTACCATCAAAATTTGGAGGCTTAATGTTTTGGTTGGAATTCACAACATATCCCTGAGTTTTTATTTTGTTGTGTTCTTTCTGAAGCTGTATAAACTGCTTTGACATGTCCTGGAATTTTTCTTCCATGGTTTGAAAAACTTCTTCCCTAACATTCTGTAGTTTGGTCTCCACTTTTTCTTCAACATTCTGCAATTTGTTTTGCACCTTTTCTTCTACATTCTGCATTCTTTGAGTTATTTCTTCCTTAAGACCTTCTGTTGCTACCTTAAATTCTCCTCTCAGCTGTTCGGAGTTGCTCTTTATTTGGTCGAGGTTTTCTTGCATACCATCTAATCTTTCTTCAAATGTCCGTCTCATATCGTTTTGGTTTTGTGCAATGGTCTGTCTCATATCGTTCTGGTTTTGTTCCATGGTCTGCTTCATGTCATCCATGGTGTGTTTCATATCGCCCTGGTTTTGAGCTATTTGAACTGCTAGAGCCTGCATCATTTTAGTTAAATCTTCCATCTTGGCCGATCTTTGTCTAGTAAGCATCAACTTCCTGATAAATCACTTAAAACGTCTATTTTAGGGCTATAAAGCGAATGTCGAAGTCGGTTTTTCAATATCTCTTCCAATTCTTAAATAGAACCTAATGGAATGTTCTGGAATATACTGGTAAATGCTACTCTTTCTGCTACTAGGCAAATGTAGAAGTCACTTTTTGATTATCTCTTTTGGTTCTCGAATAGACCGTCGTAGAATGTTATGGAATATTCTAGCAATAATTTCTAATTCTTACTTTTAAAATAACTAAGCTACTGTCGAAGTCTCTTTTTGGATATTTCTTCTGGTTTTCGAATAGAGCGTCGTAGAAAGTGATGGAATGTTCTAGAAATTCTTTCTGATTCTTACTTTTAAAATTACTAATCTAATGTCGAAGTCGGTATTTGTATATCTCTTCTAGTTTTTGAATAGAACGTCGTAGAATGTTATAGAATATTCTAGAAAATCTCTCTAATTATCAATTTTTGGACTGTAAAGTTAATGTCGAAGTCGGTTCTTAAATATCTCTTTTAGTTTTTGAATAAAACAATATCGAACTTCTTCGAATATTCTGGAAAAATCACTTACTGTTTTTCTGTCCAATTGTCCTATCCGGTGGTAATATGTAAGGGTAGTCTTTGCACTATTCAGTTCCGAATATTCTGGCAAAATCACTTACTGCTCTTCTTTTTAATTGTCCTAGCCGGTGGTACTGTGTAAGGATAGTCTTTGCACTATTTATTTCTTTTAATCCCACTTCTGACACCAATTGTTACGGGTTCACAACGACAAATTAAAACTCGCAATTGTTGAAAACGATACGTCAATTTATTTTCACAAATATTGTACAAAAACACGCACTTAAACTTGCTAATAATTCACCACTATAATCGGTCTATTAACTTCGTGTTAATCTCACGACCACTCAGTATGTTATCTGTGACTGACTCACTGATGCACGACGTCCGGCCTTATATATGAGGGCTGCCTACTATTCTAGAACCCTTCCATCCTTGTTCGATTCGCAATCATTCCAGCCCTTTTCTAGACTTTCGCATACCAGTTTGTCACAGATAACGCAACTAAAACCTAGATTAAGAATACAACCATAAAATACGTCAACCTAATACTACACTAAACCTAAATAAATTCTAACTATAAAATTTAAATACTTAAATTTGTAACACTATTTTTGTGTTGGCCTTGGTCATCCCTAAAATTTTAGTAAGGCCCACAATTTAGAAACCGAATAGGTGTCCCTAGGACTCTAATATGTAGTGCCACCTATTGACTGATATTTAAATATTTTGCCTTGTTGTCATTTGCGTAAAAAATTAGCTGAATCGAATTTGTCGCCTTAACCAGTTTTTCAAAATATTGTGCTGATTTAGTTAGGTAATGTCCCCTGAAGATGTAAGTTTCTGCTTACGAAACATGTCGGGACTATTTGTTTAAAACAAATTAAAAATTAGTGGAGGAAGACAATAACCTTATCTAATGTCGGACGTTTCGTATACCAACTTCTAAGTTGCACTCGAAAAGGAATTAAAATTGTATGCGCTACCACAAGGAATGCCGCTAAAACTGACGTTTTACCGGAAACAAAGCCTCTACCGATCAGTTCAACAGGTCCGACTTCAGTCCTGTTCAGGCAAAACGTACGTTTTATTGTCTACACGAAAGGTTTTGCCTGATCCGTTTTACCTGATCAAGTAAAACGTCAGGCAAAATGTTATGTGTAGACCCCCCTCTTAACGCTACACATGAAGAGCAACGGTTTTCCCTTTGCCTCAGGAAAACAAAAAGTTAGGCACATCACTGTATTTATTAATTTTAATTATTGAGGAAAAAATAAATAGTCATGCATATTTTTTGTGATGAATTGTTTTTATTTACCTAATATTAATTAATTACTTAAATAATTATAATAGATGGTTTAGAAACTTAAAATCTCACTCGCAGCTAATAATTAATTTTACATTTTGGCTTGATTCAATTTCATTTCATGAAAGGTAATATCTATCCGGCCCTACAGCAATTTTACAATTAATTTGGTGCAAATGATACATTATTATACTATAATAATATTACATTGTTAAGTACGTATGGCTCATCCAATTTTTGGGACCATTTTTAAAAGTTGACGACTTTAGGTATTTTTCTTGAACTATCGATTGGGAATGTTCATAGCTGCCAAGGTCATAGCGGCCAGTGCCCGACCTGGTTCTGGCAGCCAAACGTACCAGAACAAAAGTGGTCACAAAAAAACTATTATCTTATTTAACAGTGGTTCTCAAACCTTTGTGAGTGGGGAACCCTAAAGATTTTTTTTTCTAGCAAACCCCTACTATGTAAAAATGTACTTAAATATAAGGTAATTTTTACTTTGGTGTAAAAAAATCGACATTAACACTACTTTTCAAGCCTCCAAATAAAAAGTAAATAAAAAAATGTAAAAACTAAGTAGGTACTTAATATACAGGGTGATTTACAACTATTCCGACAATCTTTAATCCCATGTTCGGGATAATAAAAAATGTTAATTAATAAAAAAAAAATTAAAAATTTCAATAATATAATTTTTTAAAGTTTTTAATAATTTTTTTTCAACTTTGTAATTTTTTATCTCTTTTCAGACTTTTATTAATTTTTTTTGCATAAATCGACTAATTATATTACCCCGAACTTGGGGTTAAAGTTTGTCGAAATAGGTATGAAACACCCTGTATTAATAACTCGGAAACAGTAAAAACACCAAAATAAGTATTAAAAATATATTGTTATTATTTTTTTTAAAACCTAATGCGATGCATGGGGCCTGTTTGTTTGAGACAAGTTTCTTAATATCGGGTTCAATGTTTGAAAGTTGTATGCGCACATCTGCTTCGAGATTTAGCTTTTTACTTGTAAGAGCATACTTTGAAAACCCTACTTCACAATAGTAATTTGTAGCAAAAGGCAAAAGGAATTTTTTAACAGAAAAATTAGCTAATTCTGGATATTCACTTCTGAGCTGTGCTCAAAACTCCAACAAAGTAGCCCAATTAAAATTATTGAAATTATTTTACTGTTTATTATTAGCTTATTATATTATTTAACCAAGAAATAATTTGTTTTAGTTATACCTATTTTTGTGTCATATCGTCGTTGATATTCCAATAGGTCGTATGTCATAAATTTTTGAATATCGTATTTTTGGTGGCTTCGCACTAAAATATACTACTTTATATCCCAGAAAAACCTCTTATGTCTACGACCAATCAGAAGCGCAATATTTCAATATGGAAATTTCTTACATGTCGTTAACGTCGTAAAATTGGCTAAAACCAATTAGTCCTATGTCGTTCACAAAAACAAGAACATTTGTTTTCATTTTTGTAGAAGTGATTTCGATTATTTTTTGGTTTTTAAGTGAATTAAAGGTAAGATTATCATTATCACCTTAAATGCCTGATATAAACATGTTTATTGGAAAATTTTAATTTTAATTTTGGATCTAGAAGTCGTATGTTGCTATGATGCACATAGCATATTATCAATATGTCCTAAGTGTTAAGAAATTGATCCTATGTCATAAAATTGTGACCAGAAAATAATTCCAATGGGTTGTATATGTCACACAAAAACCTAAAATAATAATACAAAATCAAAAAACACTTGGTAATGTGATACTACAGTATAACATAATTCTATAAACAAAATTTCAGATTCAAAAGTTACTTATCAACCCGTAAGGTAACTTTGCCTATTACCGGCTTAGTTAAGGAAATTTTCACTTTACCCGCTTGGATTAGTGTTAAGAGTTCATACCTTGGCCAAATTTATCATTAAATGGCGTAAAGGGTAGAGTTGTCTGTCAATTTCAACAAAACAAAAAACCTATATTTTTTTAATTTGTACCAAAAAAAATTAATTTTTTTAAAAAGTAATTTTTTTTTATTACCGGCCTATCAAAAAAACCCTTAATCTAACGCCGGCCTAAGTGCGATCTACTACCGGCTTATTATCAAACGTTGTGTTTGATTATAAAAAATAACTAAAATAAATAAGTTGGACAAATTTTTTATTTTTAAAACGGAGCAAAAACTTAAAATACTAAAATAAAAAATTAGTTAGTACATAAAATGTGCAACTTTTTGTTTTTAGGAAAGTAAAAATTGAGATAAAAAGTAACAAACCGGGATAAAAAGTAAAAATCGGGATAAAAAGTAAAAATTGGGATAAAAAGTAAAAATTGGGATAAAAAGTAAAACTTGGGATAAAAAGTTGATACGTTCGATTTTTTGGTAATTAAAAATTCTAGTTGTAAATATTAATTTTTATTAAGTAATTTTAAATATTTGGTCCACTGTATATTATCCGGATTTTGAGCCTGAAATGACTCTATCTTTTTCTACCGGCCGTCAAGGTTATTGAATGAGCATAGGTCATTGTCAAAATTTAAAGGTCAGTGTGGTTTTATAGCACCGAGGAAGCGTGTGATATTCGTAAGAATCTCCATTAATTTGGATTCACACTCTTTTCCTCCAGTTGAGGCATTTATCCTTTGGTTTTAGTTGTATGGTTACTCAGATATTTGCCGAAGAGCTTAAAATTAGTTTGTTAGTGCTATTGGCCAGTGATACAATGTCTCTATTAGTCTTGTGGATACTGACTATAGAGGTAAGTCGTTTTCTATCTCCCTTTGCACATTAAAATCTGTATGTACTGTCCTTCTCGAAATCACATTTTTACCTGTGGACTAATAGGTTACTTTTGGGTATTTTAGACGTTCTAGTTTTGGTTCGAGTTCTGGTCATGGTTCTGGATACGCTTATGAATAATATGAGAGACGATCTGGTTGAGGTTATGAACATGGACTCCTAAACCCCTCCTGATTTGGAATCTAGAGTAATATGGTATTTCTTAAGCTTGATCTATTGAGCTTTATGGTTGAAGCTGTCCAGTTACGGTCCAGTTGGAAAGGACACTTGTAGATAATCCTTGTATTTATAAAGCAACTCTCCCGAAGCTGATAAATGGAACCTCCAGTGTGGCTGCTAGTCATCCTTTGCTGCTATGATAAGTACCCCATAGGGGCGTGATTTTCGAAACTATATCGCGTTTAGATTAAACCTTACTAAATGGCTCAATACTATATTGACTAGAATTATCTAGGTCTATGTTTATTATTATTAAAATGATAGGCTACTGTGTAGTCAGGAATAAAGCTGACCCGCGTATATAACCGAGTCTAGAAAGCGTCACTTTATCCCTGGTAGGTACAGCTCTCGAGAGTTCTATTATTTAGAACTAGGTTTACTTAATTATGGTATTAGTTTAGTTATTTAATCATTCTGAACCATTCAAAATTTAACCGTTACTTAAAATAATGTAATACGAATTTATTAATTGATTTTCATTAAAATGTATTTATCGAAATTTAGGATACATTATTTCAATTTACACAGTGACATCATCTGATGCGTGCTTTTGGCAAATATAATTATGGAATCCTTAGTGGTTAGGACAATTCCTATAAATCTGGCAACTATCAGTTTGGTTTGAGGTTACGTGGTTAAATAAAACCACTTGGCGCCCTAAAATTGACATCTTATATTAAAATATTGGAACATTGATTCCAACACTAACCCATGACCGACTCCGACTAGAGACTGGTTCGAGCCCCGTAACCTAACTTTTAAAAAGTTACGTAACAGGTATTTTTGGCGCCCAACGTGGGGCCACCTTTTTTAGAGTGATTCATTGAAATCGGTTCAGTAAACTCTGAAAATTTGGTTTAAAAATTTTCAATGGTTCAAATTCTACAAGTATATTTATATGATAGGTATAGTACTGTACTAATCATGCTTTGCTTTTCAGGTCATTATTATTGTACATAATAATATTTTGTTTATTGGTTAATTTTATTTGAGCCACTCAGTAACTGCTAAAATCATTTCGCGCATATAAGGAATTAAATCATGTTGTCTTTGTCTTCAAACAAAAAATAAAAACGGTCGCCATGCAGTCGGTCGTATAAATTTTTTTTTAAAGTAACTATTCGAAATGAAATCCGAGTCCAATTATAAAATTTTAATCCGAAACAGTCGAAAAAATTACACATTCGGATAAAATATTGGCATGAATTAAGGCATTTTATTTTCTTATCTGCTTAAACTTTTTGTGCCTCCTAAAAATTTAATTTTTGGAAACAGACAGACCTACATACAGACAGACAATTGTTTAATTTTTTATTCATGGGATATTTAAGTTAAAAGTAAAAGTCGTTTCAGGACGCTAAAAAGCATTTTTGTTTTCGAAGTAAAATTAGCTATAATAAATATGTAGTAGGTACCTACTTCGCCGCAACCTTGAATTTATTTAATTTGGTTCGCGAAAATTATAAATTGATAAGAATTTTTGCTGTGAGCGAGAGAGTTTTTTTTTGTGGCTCCTTTTAAAATATAATAATTGGCAATTCCCTATTGCATATTTGTTTTGATTTTTTTTGATTTTTGTTTACAATGGATCCCCACAGACTAAATAGATCGGAACTAGAGTATGAATTAACGGCCCGAGGTTTTAACAATTTAAGCTCTTACGCGGTTAAAACTTTACGAAAAGCTCTATCCGAAGAGTTGAAAAAAGAGACTTTTGGAAATATCGGGACCGACGTAGATTTTAGGCCGGAGTTAGGGACAGAAATAAATATTTCTACCGAAAAAATCGTAGAAATAGAGAAGGTCTTGGGATATAAAGAGACGGTTTTCACGGAAAATAGTCAGCGCTGTCTTGAGACAAAGATACAGCATGTTTACAATCGGTTATCTAGATTAAAAATATCAAAAGAGGATGAAAATGCAGACACATTCGAGTCGTCCATTTCAGATTTATACTCCAGGTTGGAAGAGATTGAAAACTCTTTAGATTTAAGGATGCAGGAACCTGTAGTCACCCTCCCCACTTCTTCCAATTTTGTTAATTCACAAAATGGACCACAGAACTTAAGTTCTCAGACTTCTTCATGCGGTAATGCCGAGAGTATTCCTTCTGTTGTAATGCCTTCTTGTACCCAAATTGTGACTGATCCATTGACTAGTCATTCGTTTTTGTGGAGATGGGATAGGTTTAAGTGTGAATGCTTTCTTGGAGTTATGCGAAGAGTATAGAGTTGCTCGGACCGTACCTGAGAATAAGTTAGTGGATTGTGTGTGTGAGTTATTGATTGAGGATGCCCAAAGATGGTATCGCAGAAATAAAACAAAAACTAATACTTGGGATGAATTTAAAGCGTTACTTAGGAAAGAATATTTGAATTCTTATTATGGGACTGACCTTTGGAAAGATATTAATGAGAGTAAGCAAGGCCCAAATGAAAGAGTTGGTGCATATTTTTCCCGGATGTTAAATTTATTTAATTATTTGCCTACGCCGGCGACCGAAGAACAAAAACTTAGTGTTTTGCGTCATAATTTATGCCCTTATTTTATAACGAATACTAGCTTGGTTCCCATTCGGACAGTTGATGATCTTGAGGACGCGTGTAAAAGCCTTGAAGAGGGTAGATATCTTGCAAAAAATTATAAGCCCAGTCCTGCCTCGCGAGTTAATTTATTAGAACCTGGTTTAGCTGGTCCTTCCTTGGAGAGCCCTCCTCGTCGTCGAGATGGTCCTGAGATACACGCCCTTACTTGCTGGAACTGCAGATATAGTGGACACAGATTTTCTTCTTGCTCTAAGCCAAGGGTAGAACAATTTTGCTTTTTATGTGGTAAACGTGGAGTAACGAAGTTTAAGTGTGACTGTCGTCAGGGAAACGAATCCAGAGGCCATCGGGGTGCCGGACGATTGCCTCGTCAGAACTAGATAGACCGGTAGATCAGTCGTGGAAAGCTTGGTTGAACTTTGTAAAGTTGAGCTTTAAGAAGGATCGAATAAATTCTATATTTTGTTCAGTAGGTAATGATCCTCATCCTTATTTAACTGTAAATATTTTTGACCTAAGCTTTCGTGGTTTGTTAGATACTGGTGAGAGTCAAACAGTAGTTAGTAGGTTAGGTTGGCTATAAAAGTCGCAAATGGAAATAATTGCAACGTTTTAGGTTCGGTATGCTTGCCTATTAAGTTAGAAAATAAAGTTAAAGTTATAAAAGTATTAGTTGTTTTAGATATTGAGATAGAAATAATTTTCGGCATCGATTTTTGGAAAGATATGGATATTGTTGCCACATTTTCGAATAATTCCTGGGCTTTTGGTGATACCAATTTAGATTGTAGTGATATTGGCTTGATGAGTATAGACTCTTGCGACCGTGAAAAACTTAAATGTTTGGTAAATGAGTTTTTCAGTAAGCAACCTTTAGGTTTAGGGTGTGCTAAAAATATTGAACATGTAATTAACATTGGTGACCATCCCCCCATTAAGCAACGGTATTACCAAGTGTCTCCGTACATTTTAAAAATAATTCATGAGCAAGTTGATGAACTTTTGGGGTTAGGTATTATTGAACCGTCTACTTCAGCTTGGTCATCTCCTATTGTTATGGTGCCTAAGGGTAATAATAAATATCGTATGTGTGCCGATTATCGCCGTGTAAATCAGGTGACCTTGAAAGACGCTTATCCCCTTCCTTATGTAAATAGTATTCTTGATAAGCTAGGAAGTTCAAGAGTTCTTTCATCTTTAGACTTAAAGAGTGCATACCATCAGATACCGCTTGAGAAAAGTACTAAGGAAAGGCTGCATTTACTGTCCAAGGCCGTGGGTTATACCAATATAAGAGATTAGCTTTTGGATTATGTAATGCACCTGCGACCTTTCAGAGATTCATAGAAAACTTGTTTTCAGACCTAAATCATTCAGTTTTTATTTATTTAGACGACATTATTATAGCTACCCCTGACGTATCATCTCATCTAGATACTCTAAAAGTTGTATTTGATGGATTATTGTCGGCTAATCTTACTGTTAACCGTGAGAAATGTGATTTTCTGAAAACAGAGCTTAAATATCTAGGGTTTATAGTTGACCAACAAGGATTACGCACTGATCCAGATAAAGTCAATTCCATGCTAAATTTTCCAACCCCTAAGTCTGTACGTGAAGTTAGAAGATTTGTTGTCCTAGTATCGTATTACAGACGATTTTTAAAAGACTATGCCACTTTAGTGTCTCCTTTGACCAAGTTAACCCGTAAAAATTGTAAATTTATTTGGTCGGACGAAGCTGAAAAAGCTTTTATTAAAATTAAGGATCTTTTGGTATGTCCCCCTATACTTACATCCCCCGATTTTAACAGAAAATTTGTGCTGCATTGTGATGCTTCTCAAGTTGGACTAGGTTGTGTCCTTACCCAAAATTTTGATGATGGAGAAAAAGTTATAGCTTTTGCAAGTAGAGCGTTGACAGTTCAAAAATCAAAGTATGCATCTGTAGAGTTAGAATGTCTATGTGTTCTTTGGGCTATTCAGAAATTTAACCTTATTGAAGGTGTTAAGTTTGAAGTAATAACCGATTATTATTCGCTTTT
Source organism: Aspidapion aeneum (assembly GCA_963576565.1). Taxonomy (NCBI): domain Eukaryota; kingdom Metazoa; phylum Arthropoda; class Insecta; order Coleoptera; family Brentidae; genus Aspidapion; species Aspidapion aeneum. The sequence continues at coordinate 51,551,194 of OY755039.1, forward strand.
ATGGTTAAACAAATTACAAAATGCTAATGGTAGATTAAGTAGTTGGTCTTTACAGTTACAGAGTTATAATTTTGATATGACACATAGCAAAAGAAAGTGTAATGTTGTGCCTGATGCTTTATCCCGTGGAATTGCTTATATTGATGTTTGCTTGGACGATCATGACGAATAGTATTCTACCTTAATGCTAAAAATAAAAACCTCTCCCGAAAAATATTCAAAATATCGTATTCAGGAAGGTAAAATTTATAGACATACCCCTTCAAAATCCCCTGTTTTAGACCCTAATAGTGAGTGGAAATTATTAGTACCCAAATCATTAAGAAAGTCCGTTTTTGCCGAATGTCATGAATCCCCTGAAGCTGGTCATTTAGGTTATTATAAAACTAGGAAAAGAATTTCATTTTTATACTTTTGGCCCGGCATGAACAAAGATATCTTAAAATGTGTCAGAAGTTGCGAAGTATGTAAAGCCCAAAGGCCCGAACAAAAAGTACCCTATGGTATCATGAACCCAAGGAAAATTTCATATCCTTTTCAAGTTATTAGTACAGATTTTCAAGGCCCATTCCCTTTGAGTCGATCCAAAAATAGGTTTATTTTAGTCATAACAGATTTATTTACAAAATATACTCTTATTTTCCCTGTAAAATCCGCCACTAGTGATGCAGTGATTAAGCATTTGGAGAAAGATTGGTTTTTAGTATATGGAGTACCTGATTATGTTGTAGCAGATAATGGATCTTCCTACGTGAGTCATAAACTGACAAAAATGTGTGAGACTTATGATTGTAGAATGAGATTTAATGCTAAATGGGATGCTGAAGCCAAACCTACCGAGAGATATAACAGAACTTTAAAGCAGATGATAAGGTCTTTTGTTAATCAAAATGATCATAAAACATGGGATTTGGAGTTACATAAACTTGGTTTTGCTTTGAGAACAAGTGTCTCCGAAGTTACTGGTTATACCCCTGCTTATTCAACATTTGGTAGAGAATTACCCATTTCTGGAAAAGAATTTAGAAAAGGTGGTCCTTCTTTATTAAATGAACCTGTTTCGTTAGATACTCCTCAAAAACTTACTAAACATATGGAGCAAATTAATCAAATTCGAGAGAAAGTTAAGATAATTCTTACTAAGTCTTATCAGCAGTCTGCTAACCGATATAATTTAAGAAGGCGTCCCATTGTCTTAAATCCTGGACAAGTTGTTTGGAAACGAAATTATATATTGTCAAATGCATTTCGCTGCTAAGGTAGCCCCCAAATTTCTAAAATGCATTGTGTTGCAAAAGAAAGCTCCTAATGTATATACTTTAGCTGATTTTGACACTAAAAGAAATATTGGAGATTGGGCTCTTAAAGACATTAAACTTGAATTTAGTAATTTAAGTGATGCTAAAGATTAATATGAAAAAAAATTAACTTTTCATTTTTTTTGTGGACTTTGAGGAAGGTTGATAAGTTCGACTTTTTGATAATTAAATATTCTAGTTGTAAATATTAATTTTTATTAAGTAATTTTAAATATTTGGTCCACTGTATATTATCCGGATTTTGAGCCTGAAATGAGTCTATCTTTTTCTACCGGCCGTCAAGGTTATTAAATGAGCATAGGTCATTGTCAAAATTTAAAGGTCAGTGTGGTTTTATAGCACCGAGGAAGCGTGTGATATTCGTAAGAATCTCCATTAATTTGGATTCACACTCTTTTCCTCCAGTTGAGGCATTTATCCTTTGGTTTTAGTTGTTTGGTTACTCAGATATTTGCCGAAGAGCTTAAAATTAGTTTGTTAGTGCTATTGGCCAGTGATACAATGTCTCTATTAGTTTTGTGGATACTGACTATAGATGTAAGTCGTTTTCTGTCTCCCTTTGCACATTAAAATCTGTATGTACTGTCCTTCTCGAAATCACATTTTTACCTGTGGACTAATAGGTTACTTTTGGGTATTTTAGACGTTCTAGTTTTGGTTCGAGTTCTGGTTATGGTTCTGGAAACGCTTATGAATAATATGAAAGACGATCTGGTTGAGGTTATGAACATGGACTCCTGAACCCCTCCTGATTTGGAATCTAGAGTAATATGGTATTTCTTAAGCTTGATCTATTGAGCTTTTATGGTTGAAGCTGTCCAGTTACGGTCCAGTTGGAAAGGACACTTGTAGATAATCCTTGTATTTATAAAGCAACTCTCCCGAAGCTGATAAATGGAACCTCCAGTGTGGCTGCCAGTCATCCTTTGCTGCTATGATAAGTACCCCATAGGGGCGTGATTTTCGAAACTATATCGCGTTTAGATTAAACCTTACTAAATGGCTCAATACTATATTGACTAGAATTATCTAGGTCTATGTTTATTATTATTAAAATGATAGGCTACTACCGAGTCTAGAAAGCGTCACTTTATCCCTGGTAGGTACAGCTCTCGAGAGTTCTATTATTTAGAACTAGGTTTACTTAATTATGGTATTAGTTTAGTTATTTAATCATTCTGAACCATTCAAAATTTAACCGTTACTTAAAATAATGTAATACGAATTTATTAATTGATTTTCATTAAAATGTAGTTATCGAAATTTAGGATACTTTGTTTCAATTTACACAGTGACATCTGATGCGTGCTTTTGGCAAATATAATTATGGAATCCTTAGTGGTTAGGACAATTCCTATAAATCTGGCAACTATCAGTTTGGTTTGAGGTTACGTGGTTAAATAAAACCACTTGGCGCCCTAAAATTGACATCTTCTATTAAAATATTGGAACATTGATTCCAACAGTAACCCATGACCGACTCCGACTAGAGACTGGTTCGAGCCCCGTAACCTAACTTTTAAAAAGTTACGTAACAAAGTAAAAATTGAGATAAAAAGTAACAAACCGGTATAAATAGTATAAAAGTCGGGAAAAAAGTAAAAATCGTGAAAAAATAAAAATGATAAAAAGTAAAAAATCATAAAGATCCCAAACTTGATTAATAACCTCGTGAGAAAAGTGTCTTTTTATCCATCGACGAACTGTACACCTCGGGATAAACAGTGACACTTTTATCCCCTGGTATTTATTATAGTATTTCGCACTTTAGGGGCAAAAAGTGCAATTTTTATACCGCATTGTTGAAATAAATGTGCCAATTTGTACTCCCGGGATAAAATTGCAAAAAATACAGTATAAACCTCGCAATTAAAGTTTATTTTTATTGCTCGACTAATTTTAGCCTTTCCCTCTGGTTGGGCTACAAACTTTTTTCCTCAGGATAAAATGTGTTACTTTTATCTTTTGTTATTCGATAACGTGTGTGCATATGTGGGAGCATATTTTAATTATATGATGATTTTTTAAATAAAAACTTGCCTTGAAAAAAGTTATAATTAAATAAGTACCATTTTTTTAACCCGGTTTAAAACAGAATGTTATAAGAGGCAGATTTTTTTAAATCCATTAAAAAGGCTTACATCGAAAAAAGTTTTTTATGTTTTTTGAAGTGTTCTTTAGAAAAATTGACAAATAAGAGTTTTTGTTTTTTGTTAGGAAATTTAAAAACATAAGTATTTATATATTAAAACATAAGTATTTATATATTAAACAATAATAATTCCAAATCTATAAGCCGTAATTAGTTGGAGGTCTAAAATATTAATCTAAAACCGGCCTATTTTATTTTTTGCCTTTTTTACCATTTGAATACAAAATATATGTTATAAAATCTCAAAAATACGTACAATACCTTATTAAATAAACCGAAATCAAAAACATATCCAATCAGTCCAAAATCCAAGAGTTATTAAAAAACTGCTATCTATCTAAAATATCATTCTAATAGGGTAATAAAAGATAAGATTTTTTCCATATTTTTCAAGGAATTTGTGGGCCGGAAAAAGATTTTTATACTTATGGCGGCTTTGTCACAAAAATTTGGATTTTTTTTTTTGTTTTTTAAAGAGATAATAAAAATATATATATTAAACAATAACAGTAATTTTCCGCCTCAATAAGCCGTAGTTAGATCGAGGTCCAAAATATTAATCTATTACCGGCCTATTTTAATTTTGCCTTTTTTACCAATTTTCTACAAAATATATATTATTAAAAAGTAAAAATACATTTAATAGACCTTTAATAAATTTAAAAAAAATCAAAAGTATTTTAAAAGGGTCTTAAATCTAGGAGTTAATAAAAAATTGGTTCCATTAAGAAGACTTTGATTTGACCCTTTTTTTATAATAACTCTTTTTAATTAGGTAATAAAAAGGGTGTATTTTAATATTTCTGTAAAAAATGTTGTGGGCCGGAAATAATTTAACATATTTTTTAAGGTATATTGGATAAAAGTTTCAAAACAAAGTTTTTTTTTTCTTTCTTAAAAATAAAAAAAAATGTGATTTAAAATAATTGCGAGTTTTTGCATTTCCGGCCCAATAAGCCGCAATTAGATCCAATTTCCAAATATTGGTCTATTACCGGCCTATTTTATATTTGCGATTTTCAGCACTTTTACTAAAAAAAAATTATAAATTGTGAAAATAAGTTATCAACCTAAATTAAAAAATATATAAAAAAACCTAAATTCTACAAGTTATTGCTCAGAATACCTTAAGGGATGAAGTCAAATCCCTTACCAGAAAAAGAGCAAATTAGCCTGAAAACGCACCTTTTCCCTTAGTGGAAACTTCCAGACTGCCGCCTACACTGACGCTTGCCGACATCCCCACTTTTATGCGTTAATTTGATTGGCAAATAATAGTCCAATAATAGACTGGCTACGGTTATAAATATTTTTCGCGCCAAATATGAATAAATCAGCAGCAAAGTTGATGTACCTTTTTGAGCCGGAATTACCCCACGATTTTGCATGAGCCGGTAATACCCCATTTTACCTTAAGTGTCAGTTTTTAATTTTCGCACAATACTTCCAATCTTTTTTCCTGCCTACTGAAATTTTTATACTTGCTGACATAGTACCTTTATCCGATATTAAGAATAAAGAGCATATTATTGTTAAGATTCCTAAATGATTTGGTTAAAAAAATTATATCTCATTTTAGTTTTATCTTTGTGTCACATTTTTTTTTGTTCAGCCCGATTTCTTTTGCATTTTCAATGTTTATTTTATATCCATTTTACCTTAATAGTATTTCCCATTTTACCTGCACAATTAAAGTAAAATGGTAAACTCTGGTGGTCTAGATTTTGCAAAATAACAAATTATTTTTAAGTGTTTAAGGTACTACAAATGAACTATAACAAACAAAAAAGAATATTTTATCAACAGCATAATTTTTTTAAGCTCATAACGTCAAAACTTTTTTTCTATAAATTTTTAAAACTTAAGTATTAAACCAATATAAGTCAAACTAAAGTTTTCAAAACAATTTTTTCGAAAAAAAAAATGAATATTAAAATTTAAAAAGTTGGTTTTAATATTGTTCCGATTTGTGGTCATGGAAACCGTTTTCGACACCGTTTTCACCGTTAAACACTGTACTGATGCCACTTTTGGGTTTAACATCAGCTGGCTGTATTTTGTGCACAGGCGACATCTTGTTGCCCTGTGTGATATGAAGGTATGCACCAGCACCGACACCTGAAAAAGATTTGTCAAGAATATAGTTTCATTTATAGAGTGTCCCATTTATTTTAAAAAAAAGAAACCTGTGGAATCCGCATTACTGTCCTTAAATTTTGAGACTTAAGTCAAAAGTTTTTTTTCTGCCCTTGTAGTTTAGGAGCTACGGGAGAAAATTTAAAAAACCGTAATTCAAAAAATCTGTCATATCTTTGTTATTAGTTAAAACTTTTCTACAGACAGTTGATCCTGTCAATAAAATAACGTCAAATTTTTGGACTGAAATTTCCTTTTAAATGATGTATAATAAGGCAAAAGTAGTTTTATCTATAACAATTTAGGGGCCGGGCGTCCGTAAATTAAATCAATTTTGAAAAGTCACTAAAATCAACAAGTTTTATCCAATTTTCCTAAAAACTAAGCTTTTTGCAAAAAATTTAAGTTATACTCTATTGTAGAAAATAAAATTCCCTTTGTGATAATGTATAAGTCAGTGGGGTCAAACTAATGACAAACTCTTCAGGGGCGTCCGTTTAATCAGAAAATATAAAAAAATAAAGAAAACCACATGTTATCACAGGTTTTACCCGATTATCCTAAAAACTAACAACTCTATTAAAAATTGTGCCTAATAATGTTCAGCGTGTCCCATATTTGATGGGATTAAATGGGAACCTCGGTTCTTAATAAAGATATCGATTTTCTGATTTCACCTTACCGTGCTCTTTTTTGGAGGCCTTAAAAATGGTGTAATCAGAATTTTGCTATACCCTGTAGTTTCGCTAATACCGAGAGTTTTTGAAAAAATTACATTTGTAATAATTTCGCTTACTTAGCAAGATATTTTTATTTTGTAAAAACTTTTTATCGCAACTTTTTTAGAAGAAAATAATGACGTTGTCAATTTTAAAAATATTGTTTGGTTTTTGAGATATGGTTTTTATCATTAAAAAATTAAATACGAACTTGGATTTTTTTATCATTATTTTGATTAGTTGCAAGCTATTATTATCACAAATTAATAAAAACTTAATATCTTTTTGTTTTAAGGTTAAAAAGATATTTAATATTTAAACAAAAAATTTGTCCGAACCTGGAAATTTCCAACATAAAAATAAATTAAAAATTGCTAGTTAAACGATTTTTAGTTTAACTGATTTGATACTTAGCAAATCAAAATGGTTGTACGTTAATTTAAAGATTTATTTGACACAAAGCCTACGAAAAATACAAAAAAAAAATTACAAAAAATAATAACTTATTTTTCTTTAATGATATAAATGTTCAAACTTATTGCCATTATGTATAACACATTGTTGGTATTTTTGAGTTGTTTTTCTTAACGTATTTTGCATAAAAATATTTCTGCTGTTTAAATATTTGTTGCTTGAATAAAGCAGTCAAATTTATCACATTTTTCAGAATCTGGATATGGTCGATTTCTAGCCATTTTAGAAAATAATTGAGGGAACTATACACAAAAATGACAAGTAAAATGACAATGTCAATTTCACGCTTTTGTTTTTCCATGTTGAAGTGAATTTCATGAGTTGCTGTGGTACCATCAAATAATTACTATGATATTATTTTTGTAACTTTTTAACGTTTTTTAATATTTTATCATCATCAAACAGATTTACTAAAAGAATTTTTTATAAATATTTAAAAATTTTTTTAACCTTAAATCAAAAAATAATACATTTTTATTATTTCGTGATAATAATAGCATGAAACCAATCAAAATAGTAAGAAAAAAATTATAATACCATATCTCAAAAACTAAACAATATTTTAAAAAATTGACATCGTCATCATTTTCTTCTAAAAAAGTTGCCAAAAAAAAAGTTTTTACACAATAAAAATATCTTGCAAAATAAGCGAGATATTAGGGATTATTAAAAATGCAATTTTTTCAAACTTTCCCTTTATTGGCGAAACTACGGGGTATAGCAAAAATCTGATTACACTATTTTTGAGGGCTCAAAAAAAGAGCACGGTAAGATGCAATCAGAAAATCGATGTCTTTAATAAGAACCAAGTTTCCCATTTAATCCCATCGAAAATGGGACACGCTATATACTGATGTAGCTATTAGTTTTAAACTTACCGGCCAAAGATCCTAGCAGAATTAAATATTTAGTAACAGCAACAACCTTCTTAATTGTAAATAAATCCTTTAGTGGTTTGGTATAAGTGATGTTCAGTGAGACACCCTAAAAATAATAACTTGTTTATTATTACGTTCCATACAAGGTTTTTTACAAACAAGAAAGAAAAGATCGAAAACTGTAATTTTGTAACATTAGGTTTGTACCTTCGCGGCGGACGATCTAAGGATTTTTATGAAATAACGTTTATTACAGGGGCGCACCCAGGGGGGTCTCGGGGCCAGCCCGCAAGCATAATTTTTTAAAAATATTTTTCATATGGGGTCACCTTTTGCACATAAAAATTTTGATTTTAATAAAAATTAATTTTTTGGTTCCTTCATACATACCGATTACACCAAGATAAAAAATTTGAAGAAATGTTGCCATTCCTTAAATCTACAGGGTGTTTTATCTTCTTAATTGGCCAAAACATATCTATGGTTTATAATTTTTCCTGAAAAAATACGAACTTTGCAAAAAAAAAATTAATACTGTTTAGAAATAAGAACAAGAGGCTTTAAGAAAAAACATTGAAACTGACAAATAAACGCATCAGTAACCTTAGTACAAGACAATAAATTAAAAAAATCGCCATTTTGAAAATGTGACCCCTTCGATTTTTTATATTTTTTTGAAAAAGAATGCTTTAATATTTTCTCTATTGTTTTTAAAAATTTTTCCCTAAAGCAAAACAACTTTTTTTAATAAAATGTATATGGTTTCACACCCGCCTCAATAGGACTGCACGCTTGCCCATATAGGTACATATAAGTACGGCCAAGGCCTCCGCGCACTTACGCAAGAATTTTTCTTTTTGGCATTTATACTTCTCGGCCCACTCTAAAATTTTTAAAGGCAATAGACAAAATACTGGAGCATCTTTTTTCAAAAATCGTAAAAAACGTTAAATAAATGTTGAAAATAAAAAAAAAAATTTCTAACACAAATTTGTGTTAAAAATAAGTCAACTTTTGACAATAAAAAAACATGTAGAAAATCGTAACGAAAATTTCATGTAAAAGCATTACCAAAAATATATTTATTAATAACGTTAAGAAACCAGCATTAAAAAAACCATAATTTCACTAACATTAAAAATAATACTATCAATATGTGGTTATTTTTATAATGTTTTTCCTAGATCTCAATTCTAACGTCGAATTTAAGATATATGAAGCTAATAAATGTTTTGTTTTTTGAACATTAAAAAAATATATTCTATAAAGGGCGCAATGGCAGCGCCCTCTATAGTATAGCAGTCCCACTACCTGAACATCGCCATTAGTTGCAAAAATGTAAACAAAAGAAAAAAAATTATTTTGTATGAAATATCGCATACCTCTAGGTAATCAGACAGGGAATGCGACAATTCACCGCGGACCATTAGCCGCCGGACCTTAAGCCGCGTATTCATTTGAGGCAGAATTACGTAATAATAATAAAACGTCTTTATTGATAAATAAATGTTACATAGACGAGGTTTAGCAAACTGTTACTTCGCAAGCCTCGCAGCGGGACCAAACGAATGCTTCGTTTGCATTCATGCTAAAGTGAATACGCGCCTTGAAATTGTTTGTCTTGTATTCACTTGAGCATGAATTGTTTGGCCTCGTAGCGAGGCACTTACTACAAAATTATTGTTTCCATATAATTTTAAATTTTATTTTCAGAAGCTACGGATCCGAATTTCCATTACTGAGTGTCGAGTTCACGAAAACCTCAACGGACTGTTGCTGCCCTGCGTTTCCAAAATAGGAGAATTTTATTTACATTATTTATGTTACCTTATCTTTAGAGATATTTGAAAAAAATATATTTTTTCATTGTTAAAAAAACATTTATTTTTCAATGTTAAAAAAACATTTTTTTTTCACTGTTAAAAATCAATATTTTTTTAACGTTTGAAAAACACTTTAAAAAAACGTTATAAAAACACTATGAATATGACGTTAGAACTAACATCCAGCCTAACGTTATGTTTTTAACTTATACATTATTTTGACGTTATTAAAATGTTTTTGTGTTTAGTGGGTAATAGAGTCACTGATGCGATTATTTGCCATTTTCAATATTTTTTCTTAAAGCCCCTTCTTCTTATTTCTAAACAGTAGTAAATTTTTTTTTGCAAAGTTTGTATTTTTTCAGGAAAAATCATAAACCATAGTTATGTTTTGGCCAATTAAAAAGATAAAACACCCTGTAGATTTAAGGAATCGCAACATTTTTTCAAATTTTTTATCTTGGTGTAGTCGGTATCTATAGATGAACCAAAAAATACATTTTTGTTAAAATCAAAACTTTTAAGTGCAAAAGGTGGCCGGGTTGACATGGAAAGCCTCATATATTTCATGAAAACAAAATAGAATAAAATACCTACGTGTATATAAACAAACAAACATTTAGAACGTTTTTCAAATTCTAGTAGTAAGAATGCCTCCAGAGTTAGTTAATTGATCTAAACTCTAAAAATGAAGTGCTTTTTAAGATAATCCGTCTGTTAGCTCCCGCTAAATTTCGCGGTTGTTTATATATATTTTTAAAAAACACACAACTGTATGAAGGACAAAGCGCATTCCGCGTATTTGGACATGCGCACCAACAACCAGTGAGATCATTGTCAATCGGATAGAAAAAACGCTAAATGCAGTGGACTGTAAATATTTTAATGATATCGTGAGCAAACATAAATGTATTGATATGAAATTACGAAATAATCAGACGTCCATAGGTAAAATTGTTGGAACCACACAACGGTAATCAGATAAGTGCACTCACCTCCTTTGCAGCCAAATTCTCCTCGTTCCAAGGGGCCCCCGAATGGATCTAATGATGTCACCACGTAGCTGAAGGGTTGAAGTTTCTAGTTCTATGCTTCAGTACACAAAATCGAGCACTTTCAGGTGTAGAAATTTGATATAGTTGGAGAACGAAATTAACACGCCTTTTTCTCTAGGCGATTGACAATGATCTCACTGGTTGTTGGTGCGCATGTCCAAATACGCGGAATGCGCTTTGTCCTTCATACAGTTGTGTATTTTTTAAAAATATATATAAACAACCGCGAAATTTAGCGGGAGCTAACATAACTGCCCTCCAAAACACACAAATTTAGAATTTCAACCGGACAGATATAGATATAAGAAAAAGAATCGACCGATAAATATAAATGAATGAAAACAGATAAGTATCGTAAGTTTATCTAGATATAACGAAATCCCGAAAAAAGGCAAAACAAACAAACAAAAAATTCAAAAAAAAATTAAAAATAAAAAAACCTATTGTAATACCCGGTAAAAGGTAGAAAATTAAAATTACTTTTAATTTGGCAAGAGGCACAGTTTTACAACTGGCCGCTTATAAACACCGGTAACCGTTTTTACCGTCGCAACACGCACCTGACCGTCCCCGCCGGGATGCAGTTCGATGACCCGACCGACCGGCCATTTCAAAGGCGATTGAATGTGATCACTTGTTATTATAACCAAATCATTTAATTTGATATTTGGGGACAAATCAGTCCACTTGTGTCGCTGTTGTAGCGTATGCAAATACTCTATAGAATACCGTTTCCAAAAATCATTATGTAGTTTTTGGATTAGTTGCCATCTCGAGAGCCGATTTAGGGGAACCTCGGACAAATCTGACTCCGGAATTTCTGAATTAAGGGGTTCAAGTGTCAAAAAATGCCCAGGGGTAAGAGGTTGAAGATCGTGTGGGTCTGAAGAGGCAGGAGATAAAGGGCGACTATTAAGTACGGCTTCTATGCGACAGGTAAGGGTGGACATCTCCATGATAGACAACTTCTGGTCGCCGACAACTCGTACAAAGTGAGTTTTAAAACTTTTGACGCCAGCTTCTGCCAGGCCATTGAAATGTGGACTGAGAGGAGGTCCCGGATGCCAACGAATAGAAAGTCTGGTGGCAGCACTTCTTGCGTAATCCAGTAATTGGTTACGAATCCCTATAAAATTACTGCCTTGATCTGACCAGCATTGCGTCACGCTTCCGCGTCTGGAAATGAATCGATGGAATGCACCTACGAACCCTTCGGTGGACAGTTCCATGGTTAATTCCAAATGCACGCAATGTGTGGCCGTACAGACAAACACACAGACATACGATTTGAAAGCTTTACAACCACGGTAACGATGAGGAATCACAAAGAAAGGTCCACAAAAGTCGATAGCTACACTCGAAAAAGGTTTTAGTTGATTGATTCGATGAGCGGGAAGTGAACTCATTATGGGCGGTCTATAGGGTTTAGGGTTGATTCTAAAACATTGCAAGCACTTGGATATGGTTCTTTGAATTGCCCGTCTGGCGGATAATATCCAAAATTGCTGTAAAAGCAGATTATGTAGTGTTTTAAACCCAGGATGAAGATATTGTCGATGAGCGGACTCGATAAGAAGAGTAGTTAAACGATGGTCACTCGAAAGTAAGACGGGGTGTTTTGCAGAATAAGACAAAAGGTCAGATTTTTGTAATCTGCCACCGACTCTAATGATATTATTCTCAAGAAAAGGTGAAAGTTTTCGCAAAGGTTTCGGTATTGGTTTATCCTTAGATAACGCGGAAAAAAGCTCAGAAAAACAAGAACTTTGCACGCGTTTGATAAGAAGGTGTAACGCACTTTGCATCTCACCGGTGGTAGGAAAAACAATATTCTCAAAAATAACTTTTTGGTCCGGCGGCTTAGTGGGTTTTTGATAGGAATGGTTTTGAAAAAGGTTAACTATTCGAAGGACATAACAAATGATACGTTGAATTTTTGATATAGAGGAATATTTGATAAGAAGCTGATCTAAGAAGTTGACATCAATTATCGCATTGCAACAGACTTTTGGCTTTTCCTCCAGATTAATATCTCCGAAATCAATCGGCATTTTTGGTTTATGAAAATCGGGCCATTCGTTTTCGGGAGACCACAAAAACGACGGTGCGTTCCACCACATGTCATGTGACATGAGCTGTGAAGGGGTGGCCCCTCGTGACGCAATATCGGCTGCATTCAAAGCAGAAGGAATGTAGCGCCACGAGTTTGAGGGAATGATTTCTTGGATTCTACTGACTCGATTTCCAACAAAGGTTTGCCAGCGATTAGGAGGGGATGAAAGCCAGTGCAATTCGACTTGCGAATCGCAGAAAGTAACGATATTTGTAAAAGTTATTTTTCCTTCATAGCTAGATAAAACGAAGTCAATTAATTCGCTTAAAAGAAATGCGCCTAGGAGTTCTAGCCTAGCCAAAGTTTGTGACTTTATAGGCGCGACCCTAGATTTTGCAGATATGAGAGAAACAGATATATTGTTTTCCTCTTCTACACGAAAATAAACGACGCCTACATAGCCTCGAATTGAAGCGTCACAGAAGCCGATGATTTGACAGGTATTGGTTTTTGACAGTTTGATTTGTCGGGGTAATTGAAAATTGGAAAGAAGCGGGAATTCAGAACGAAGTTTGTTCCAAGAGTCGATGATAGAAGAATCTGGTTCTTCGTCCCAGCCTATTTTCGATATCCACAACTGTTGCAAAATAAATTTTGCTTGTAGCAACAAGGGACAAAGAAAACCTAAGGGATCGAAGATTGTCCCTATGATAGATAAAATAGAACGTTTGGTTGGGGGTTTGTCCTTCATTCGGCATTGATAAGAAAAAATGTCGTTTTTTGGATGCCATTGAAGTCCTAAAACTTTGATAAAGTGGGGTTCCTCCTTGTCGAAAGAGAGAGGCATTTGACGATCGGACTCTGGCAATGTTGCCAATAACTCAGGACAATTGCTTGCCCATTTTTTAAGTTCAAATCCTCCCGACTTCAACAAATCATTGAGTTCTGTTTGAAGGGAGAGAGCTTCAGAAAGCGAAGGGCTAGTTCCCAAGATATCGTCGATATAGATTGACGTTTTTAGAACAGTACTAGCCATAGGAAAACGTTCCTTTTCTCTCTCTGCCAGCTCATTTAAGGTACGCATGGCTAGAAAAGGTGAGCATGTCATGCCAAAAGTGACAGTAGAAAGTTCCCACACTGAAAGTGGGTCCTGTGGAGAAAACCTCCACAATATCCTTTGATAAGGACGGTGATAAGGATTGATAAGGACTTGACGGAACATCTGTTTGATGTCAGCAATGTAGGCAATAGGATTAAGACGAAATGTAAGGAGTAAAGAAGCAATATCTTTTTGAAGTTTCGGTCCAGATAACAATGTGTCATTGAGACTAATATTTTTTGGGGTGACTGCTGAACAGTCCCAGACTACCCTTAATTTTGTACTCAAGCTTTCCGGCTTTAATACGCAATGATGTGCTAAAAAACACGATACGTCGACCTTTGGTTGACTAGATAAAACTAAACTCATATGATTAGAATCGATATAGTCTTGCATGAAACTTGAATAGGCAGTGTACAGATCAGGATTTTTGATTAATCTATTTTCTAGAAGTAAAAATCTACGATAAGCTTGCGGATAAGTATTTCCTAGGTCAGGGTTTATTTTATCTTTAAACGGAAGATCTACCATGAATCTACCGCTCGGTTGCCGTACTACACTAGCAGTAAAAATTGATTCTGCCTGTTTTTCTTCCTTTGATAAGATTTGTTTTTTAGGCAAATGTTCGATTTCCCAAAACCTAGGGAGAATGACCTCTAAAGGAGGTGAATGACTCGTTAAAAAACAACTGGTTCGTTCCGTAAGACTACCTACTTCGTCAACCTTTCCCATGACGACCCAGCCAAAGATAGTTTCAAGGGCTGAAGGCTGCCCTACCTGTCCAAGAACCCTGCCCTCCTTGAATATCTGTGCGAATAGCTCGCAACCAATAACCAGGTCCACAGGTCTAGATTTGAAATAAGATGGGTCGGCAAGTTTAAGGTTTTGCAAGTGTTTCCACTGATTATCGTTCAAAGAGAATGTAGGCATATTGGAACATAGTTGTGGAACAACAATTGCTTCGAAATTAAGTAAAGGAGTGACTTGTCCTTGTGGCTTAATGTGACATTGAACGAGCCCTTTGGAAGTGAAAGAAGACATCTGATTTAATTCGAATATTTCAGTGGTGTAACTTCGCCTAGGAAGATTAAGACGCTGAATACACTTTTCACTGATGAATCCTGTCTGTGATCCAGAATCAAGCAGTGCCCTTACAGGTTGAAAATTTCCGCAACCGTCCATAACATCTATTATGGCGGTGCATAAAAGAAAGGTACCTGAAGGTCCTGAGGCATTTAATGACACATGAAGATTATTGACAGGTGGTGTGTGAATGACAGGACTAGTATCTTGGCTTCCAGACTCTTGATTAGTTTCTAAGATATGAGTTAAAGTGTGGTGCCTTTTACTATTGCAAGTCCTGCATGAATATTTTGATTTGCACGTATCTACATCATGCAAAGGATGAAAACACGCTAGACATAATTTTTTCTGTTTGACGAAAGATAGGCGATCGATAGGTGAGAGATCAAGAAATGTTTGACATTTCGAAAGCACGTGACCTTGATTACACCGGAAACATTTTATTCCCGTACTTGAATTAGTTGAGGTGCCAGCCAGTCCTATAAAAGGCGAATTGGATGATTTATAGGTAGGCTTTTGCCCAAACTGATTTCGCATAGAATTTGAATTTTGATAGGTAGGCTTTTGCCCAGACTGATTTTGCATAGAATTTGATTTTTGATAGATAGGCACCTTTTTGGGTGCTGTTGATTGAGGAAGTGATTCCAAAACTTTACATCTTTTTTCTAGAAATTGAAAAAGTGACTGAAAAGTGGGAATTTCGGTATTAGTATTGGCGTGACTCATTTCGAAATTTGAACGCGTTGGAATATCCAATTTTTCTAATAAAATGAAAAAAATAATAAAGTCCCAACTGTCAACGTCAAAGCTAAGTGATTTTAAAATTTCTAGGGATTCAGAAAAGGTGTCAATTAAATTACGCAATTCTTTAGCTGACTCGTTTTTTAAGGTGGAGTTCATAATTGAGCTTAAAGCATCATTTGCGAGGTCTCGCTTGTTTTGATATCTATTGACTAATTTGTCATAAGCAATTTTATAATTTTGATCAGATAAGCTAATCCCTGATATCAATTTTAAAGGCTCATCCTCGAGATATGAAAATAAATATTGAAGTTTTCGAACGTTACTTAGACTTTGATTTTGATCTATAATGTTATTAAAAAGATCGAAAAAGCTTGGCCATAATTTTTTATCACCTCGAAATATGGGAATACCTAACTCTTTGAGTTTTGGAGTTTCAGATTCGTTTTGTCGAACATATGATCCCGAAAAAGATGGGGCCTCAACCGGAAATATTTTAGAGTAAACCCCCTTACACGCATAAAAATATTTACGAGCTTCTGAAAGGATCGCGTTTTAAATTCCTCATCGTCCGAGTCGTCTAGCAACATAATGACGTCATTATGCGCCAGCATGCATTTATCGAAGTTTTCATCCAAATCGGCATACCTCACTTGAAACTCGTTTCTCGCTCTTTCATCTTTTTCCGCAGTCTGCGACAACACATAACACTCGGTGATCGCAGATAAAAAACCCTTGCGTTTTTGTACGGCTTTTTTGACAGACATGATTTTACCTTTGAAATGACGAAATTGTCGGTAAATATACAATTAACGCTAAATTAATGCTTCTGAAATAGAAAAATGACGAATTGTCGAAAATATGCACTAATTTATCGCAATTGATGAAAATTGTTTTAAATATCGAAATGATATGGTACACACCTGAACTCTGCCCGTTTGTTTTGTTTTGTTTTGATCCCTTCGCTTTGTTTACTGAATGACCACGCTCCAGACACGTGTCCTGCCCGACGACTTTCTCGACTCGATTCAAGGCCGTTGTTTGGCTTTGCGTGAAAATAATTATTAATACCGTCGTATGGATTTATTATTTAAAATAATTCGGCTCGGAAGGAACACTTTATGTTAGCCCGCGGATAGAAAAAACGCTAAATGCAGTGGACTGTAAATATTTTAATGATATCGTGAGCAAACATAAATGTATTGATATGAAATTACGAAATAATCAGACGTCCATAGGTAAAATTGTTGGAACCACACAACGGTAATCAGATAAGTGCACTCACCTCCTTTGCAGCCAAATTCTCCTCGTTCCAAGGGGCCCCCGAATGGATCTAATGATGTCACCACGTAGCTGAAGGGTTGAAGTTTCTAGTTCTATGCTTCAGTACACAAAATCGAGCACTTTCAGGTGTAGAAATTTGATATAGTTGGAGAACGAAATTAACGTTTTTTCTATCCGCGGGCTAACATCCGTCTATTGTCCGGCCAGAATAAAATGAGGCGCAAAAGAGAAACTCCTGTCCACTGGCATGCTATAATTTTTTAATTCATCATTATTAGGTATTTATTTTATATTTTACTCCTCCTTAGCCGTTTTTTGCTGGAAAACTCCATACCTTATCTTTCTTAAAACGAAATATTTTTTCAAAAATTTTATGCTTATTATATTGTATAGGTACCAACCTATTTAATTAGGTAGGTACGTACGAGTCTAGAAACTAAAAAAAATACCAATTGACTTTCTAAAAATTACAAAAATCCAAAACCATTTTTTATATCTTCAAAATTGGAACTCCACACAGTTTAATTAAAAAATTAAAAAGTGTAAATTATACGCCACTGTTTCTTTTTGAACTTTAGAATGTCTATGAAACGTGCCTAGTCATCCTGTTTGAGCTCAGCGATAACAATAGAAGCTGGTGTGAATTATGAACGGGCTGGAGTCGATTTAGTTAAACGTACCAGACGAGTACCGTGTTTCCTTGTAATATTAATATTTTGGCTCTGGAACGAAATAGCGATGTACAAAATATCGAGTATTAAACCAGCGGTATGGAAATAGCGATAATCAAAATAGCGATGTAATGAAAGGGCGACTATCAAAATAGCGATGTAACAAAATGGCGATGTAACAATTGTAACAAAATAGCGATGTAACAAAATAGCGATGTAACAAAATACTATCAAAATAGCGTTGTAACAAAATAGCGATATTTTGGTTCGGTTTTGGCATATAGTTCGACAAAGGGGTGTCTTTCTAAGGAATTTTTTCAAAAAAAAAACTTCCCTGACTTCTTTCTCGGGATCCTAGAGGGTGTGAATCTGAACCGAATCGAACCGAACTAGCATATAAAAAAAAAACTCTCCAGACTTCTTTTCCGGGATCCTAGAAAGTGTGAATCCAAACCGAACCACAAACTAAACCGAATTCGGTTCAGTTTGGTTCGGACTGGTTTGGTTCGGTTCGGTTCGGATTCACACCCTCTAAGATCCTGGAAAAGAAGTCAGGGTAGTTTTTTTTTTGAAAAAAATTGTTAGAAAGAAAAGGTGGTATAGTCAAAATACCGCTAGAGGATATAATAGCGCATTTCGGTTCGGTTTGGATTGGTTTAAATCGATTCGACTTGGTTTAATTCGGTATTTTGATATAATTTTTTTTTCTATATAGGTATTTAAGCTTTGTTAATAAGAGTTTATATTCTTGAACAATAAAGCATGTTTGAACTGAACTGAACTGATAGGTACATCGCTATTTTAATACATCGCTATTTTGATACATCGCTATTTTGATTGTCGCTATTTTGATACATCGCTATTTTGATATGTTGCTTTTTTGTTATAAACGCTATTTTGATACATCGCTATTTTGATAGTCGCTGTTTCATTACATCGCTATTTTGATAGTCCCTATTTCATTACTCGCTATTTCGTACGTCGCTATTTTGTACATCGCTATTTCGCTCCAGAACCTAAAATTTTGTTCATGGTAAATTTGCTAAAAATGAATACAACCCAGTAAGGCAAAAGTGCTGTAAACAGAGAGAGAGAGAGAGAGAGAGAGAGAGAGAGAGAGAGAGAGAGAGAGAGAGAGAGAGAGATTGAGTTGAGCCATTTCTTTTGCGCCTCATTTTATTCTGACCGGACAGTAGTTAATTCCTTACCTCCTCAACCCAAAACATCGGCAACACTGTGCCTTTGAAATTTCCAAATAATTCTACTTTAGGGTTCGCCTCCAAAGGCATTGAAAACATAAGTCTTTTTCTGGCGTAAACAGGACTTCCAGTTGTCTGAAAATGGGAAAATTAATTAAGTTGAGGAACTTCTATACACGGGCAATATTTTGACTGCAATACATGGCAGTGGCAACATTTCCAGTAATAGTCAGAGTCAGGAAATATACTGTGACGATTATCCCAAAAGGGCAGTAAACATTCCTTCAAAGTAATAAATTGCATGTAAAATTTTTGGTTAACGCAATTTGGTCTACACATAACACAAATATCGTAGTAGGTTCGTTACTCTGGGTTCCTAGGCCAAGAACGAGGTTAACCCAGCATAAATCGAATTGATTTCAGGGTTTGCGATAATTGACCAATAAAACGGCTCCATGCTGGACATTTGCGAGGACCTGTGACTTTTTGGGAGTGGTGGCATTCGGTTTTGTAACTTAGGCTCACTTTCAAGTAACCCTTTCGACTAACTATCAGGGAATATAGTTTGGAACGCCATGTTTTTTTGTAAGAAAGAAAATTTAATATTTTTATTGTCGTTTTATGAGCTCGTATTAAAAAGCTATACGATTTTATAAACAAATGAGTTGAAGCTTACCAAAAATGCTCTTCTTAAACACTATTTGTTGGAGTTAACTGTCGATTATGAAAACATAACCTCCAAAATCACAACACAAAAATTCCATCAGCTACCAGAAAACGGCTCAATTTTACGGGCGCACCGGTTTTTTGCAATATATATAATGCATGTTATACAAAAAACTTTGCGTCGCACTCGAATTTTGATCCTCTGTTCGTAAATTCTCATACTTTTGGATAACATAGTACATATTATAGCCATAACCAAACAAAAAACCTAGCGAGTCTGTTTACTGTTGTGTCCACCATATTGTGTAACAATTCTACCAAAAAGAAACATTTATATTATTTTCAACTACATCGCTACTTTTATGCCATTACAGAAAAAAAAACAGCATCTACGACGTAGTAGATACCTGGCTACGACGTAGTAGTGTAGTTGTTACTACAGTGACTTTAAACACTTGGCCAAGTAGTTATAACCAGAAATTGGTTCCCCACTTAGGGAATTAACACGTCGCTGTATGGTATACTGAGACGTAGTGGGAGTATGTTGCGGTTACTTTTAAGAAATTCTTTCTAGGTGGGGTTTCGTCGTTACAACTTTCAATGTTTGTTGGGTACATACTCATTGCATGGAGATATTACTTGTCCATTGTCTAGTTTTAACTCACTCGATTCGTTTTCAATACATAAGTACTGTGTGTTGTCCACGTTCACTGTTAATACCCACTTTTGGTATTCTTCTATTAACTTTCTCATCATATACTCCATGTCTCCTTTATCATTAGCTACAATTACTTGATCGTCAGCAAACTGTAGTGTGTATATGGTAAGTCGGTCGTTATGTTGTATTTAAATGCCGTGCACTTTACTTTTCCAGTTTTTTAGAGCTGCTGCGATATATATTTTAAAAAGAGTTGGAGATATACAACATCCCTGTCTTAAGCCTTTTGTTACCAGGAATTCTTTTGTGATAAGACTAATTTCTTTACAATATCAAACTCGGCACTCATGTCTTATGTATGATTCCTGGAAACATACTAAAGTTTTTTATTGCTTTTTGTCGAGTGAAAATATAGAAATGTATTTATTTATGTAAGTTGTTTTGTGTAGCTGTTTTGCATTTCTTAGTGTTGTGAAAAGTGGTGCATTTAGAACAAATAATTGGGGTGCCCCAACTTTTTCCTAAATAAAATTTTAAGAAGTTTTAATGTGTTTGTGCCTCCCCACCCTTAAATAAGTCAATTGGATTTACTTGTAGCTATCAAAATGCTTTTTGCAACATCATGGGCGCACCCAGGGGAGAGGGCCTCGGGGCCAAGCCTAAGATTTTTTTAGATATTTTCCACATATTTTAAGAATAATAAGTTTCGGACCCCCCCCCCCCCCCCAAGAGGCCTTGGCCGTCCCAAGTCATGTTACTGGATGCGCCACTGTTTTTATGCGCAAAAAACTAAAACTCAAAAAAGTTTCGTGGCTAATCGGGTACAAAGGAGATTTCGTTTCTCTCATATTTTTCTATGGGTAGCTTGAAAGCTTAACCGCACGGGGGTCCAAGATCTAATGGACACCTAATAAGTGTTGACAGTTAACTGTTTCGTCCTTATGGGACTCCTCAGAACACTGCTTGGTCAATGTGACACTCTTGCGAAGTTAATTAGACGGTTTTGTCTAAAATTCTATGTAAATAGTGACACTCTTGCAAGAAGGGCCATCTACCGAGATACGAGAGAAACGAGAACAAGAGCAGGCGAAAATAAACTGCTATACATATCGATCAATGAAAAGATCGATTACAAATAAAAAGAAACAAATTAATCCGTGACCTACGACAGCTCTTTTGCCTTTAAGGCCAAATCAACGCTTATTGCGTTTTTACCCGCCATCAGACACGTGAGCGTCAATTAGTGGAATTTTTAAGCCAAGTAATACTAACAAACGTGTAATTTAGTACCCGTGAATTTAAAAATCAAAAAGTTTCGTGGCTAATCGGGTAAAAAGGAGTTTTTGTTTCTCTCATATTTTTTCGTGGGTAGCTTGAAAGCTTAACCTCACGGATGTCCAAGATCTAATGGACTGCTAATAAGTGTTGACAGTTAACTGTTTCGTCCTTATAGGACTCTCCAGAACACTGCCTGGTCAATGTGACACTCTTGCGAAGTTAATTAAATTAAATGAAAAAATTGAGAGCCAACTTCAAGATAATCCAATAACCGTGTCTCGAGACTTTCAAGTGTCTAAAAAAAATGCTCAAGTATATCTCAGTTTGAGATTTTTCTAAAAGACCGAATTTTAACACACGTGTAAGAAGTATACTTACGGCCTCAAAAAGAATCCTTATCCCGTGTTTGTCCTTGTCAGGCTGAAGACCGCTCACACCTTTTAGATAACTCTCATCCGAGTCATAAAAGTGAGGTAGAGAGGCGTATACGGGCACTCCACCGCACTTGTACAGATCCATCAAACCTACAAAAAAATAAAGAAATAAAAATGTGTTTTAATATTTACAGCAATATGACGTCAATTTTTTTTATAAGCAGTTGGCACAGAGAATTTGTAAGACTATATGACAGTGTGAAACTTTACAACAAACTTCCTGTTCAATGTAGAAATCTTGAGAGTTACATACTTTTTAGAAAATCGGTAAAAGCCTTGCTGGTCGAGAGGGCATACTATACAACTGATGAATTTTTTAATGATAGATTTTAGGACTGTTTGTGTGATGTGCTATTTGACTATAAGTCGAACGTTAACTTAAAAAAATATATATTTTACTTATTATAGTTTGAACGTCGGATATAGTTTTAACGTTTAACTATTGAATTTTTATTTTAATTAAATAATTAAGTTATCATTTTAGTTCATATTAAGTAACCCGCCATCGGTGACGTACGGTGTGTGAGACTGATTATATTTGATATTTTTATATATTTTTGTTGTATATTGCCGGGTACGGGTAGACCTCGTCAGATGTCTATCAGGGGAAATGAATCGACCCCTGCCCTCCGTAGATTCCAGGTACTCTTCGACCCGGAGAGTTAGCACCTGTATGGGGTCCCTTTCCCAGGGTTACGGGAGAAGACCACGTCGATATGAAACGCGGAGAGAATGGACCTCGGTACGGTGATCATAGCGTAGGTGGCAACCCTTTCTTTTAGGGATAGTATATAAGACTACTGCCTTGTAGTACCGGCGTTGGAATCGTCAAAGGCTAGGGGAAGAAAACCTCGATCAAAAATCACCTGGTCCTCCAGGTTGGGGGTTGGGGCATCAGACTAACTCTCTGATACCCGGAAAAAACGTACACTGTTAAAAAACCCAATCAAACGCCTCGGAAAGAAATGAAAAACCTAAGACGAACCAAGCAAAGAAACAGGAATATGATTTTTGGTACATGGAACGTACAAGGAATGAATCGAAAAATGAATGAAATAGTACATGAGTGCAGCAGAATGAAGGTAGACCTTGCTGTACTAACAGAAACGAAAAAGAAAGGAAAAGGATCTGAAAACCTAGGACAATATGACCATTTCTATAGCGGAGTGGCAAAAGAAAAACATGCCCAACAAGGAGTATCTATTTTGGTCAACAAAAGATTTAGAAAATTTATCACCAACTGGGAAGCAGTCAATGAAAGGCTAATTAAAATGAATATAACAATAAAAGGAATGAGACTTACGATTTTTGGAATCTATGCGTATAACGACGATGCAAATGTAGCCGTGAAAGACAATTTTTTTGAAGAAATACACAATGAAATATCAGCAGTAAGTGCATCTAGAGAAATTGTCATATTGGGAGATTTAAATAGTAGAACCGGTAACAGAGTTAATGATCTGACAGTTGGCCAATATGGAGAAAATCTTGTTAATGACAATGGAAACCGGCTAATTACAGTATGTGAGCAATTAAACCTAAAAATCCAAAACGGTTTTTTTCAACATAAGGAAATACACAAATTTACCTGGACCAAACCCTCACAAAACCTGAAATCCGTCATTGATTATCTTATCACTAAACAAAAGACAAAACTAAAAATTCAAGATGTCAGAACAAAGCGTGGATCAACATGCGGAAGTGATCACTATTTTCTGGAGACCAAAATTCTCTTTCCTTATCAAGGCCGAAGCCTCCATCAACAACATCTTGATGATACAGTGATTGAAGAAATTGATCACTGTAAATATAATCTACTAAGCCTAGAACATGACAGCGTAAAAAACTTATACAAAAAGAGACTGAACGAAAAACTTAATACAAGTTCAGGTGAAACCCCAGATGAGGAATACGAATGTATTACATTAAGCATCCACCAAGCTGCAAAAGAAGCACTAGGATTAGTGGAAGAAACTTCTAAAAGAAGAAAACCATACTGGTGGGATGCTGAGATTGAGAGAGAAATAGAGGAAAAAAGGAAATTATATCACACCTACTTATCCCAAAAGACAGATAGAAGCAGACAAGAATACAAAATCGCGCAATCAAAGGTGAGAAGAATGATCAGTGATAAGAAAAATCATTCGTGGACGCAAAAGTGTCAGAAAATAGATTCTTACTTAGGAGGTAGGAGAAGTACCGAAAGCTGGAAAACTATAAGATCGATTAAAAAAGAAACATGCAGAGATATCATTTCACCAATACCAGACAAAGAATGGGATGAGCATTTTAAAAAACTTTTAACTGAAGATAGAGCAGAATTCAAGGAAGACGCAAGAGACAATATAATTAGAACGATGGGATCTCCAGTACCCCTCACAATCTCTGAGGTCAAAAACGTGTGCACAACCTTAAAAAGCGGTAAATCTGCCGGACCCGGAAATATCCCAGCCGAACTTATTAAATATGGCACTGAAGAACTGTTTTGGAGATTACGGAATCTTTTCCAAAAATATTTAAATGGAACTGTAGTCCCAACTGAGTGGAAAACGTCATATATATCCACAATACACAAAAAAGGAAGGAAAGATATATGTGACAATTATAGAGGTATATCTGTGACTAGTACGCTAAGCAGAATATACGGTAAAATAATAAGAAATAAAGTAGAGAGCGAATATAAAGACATGGAGGCAGAAGAACAAGCTGGTTTCAGGGCGGGTAGATCGACTTCAGATCATCTCTTTTGTATAACCCAAGTTATTGAAAAGAAAATGGCATACGGTCAAGAGCTGCATCTGCTTTACGTGGATTTGCAGAAGGCATATGATAGTATACCACTAAATCTACTTTGGAAAGCGTTGGAAAACACAAACATAAGCGTACAACTAATTAAGGCCATCCAAGAGTTATACCGCAATAGTAAGGCAAAAGTTAAAATAAAAGCAAAACTAACCAAAGGCTTTCAAGTAAATAAGGGTCTTAAACAAGGTTGCTGTATCTCGCCTACGCTCTTCAAGATATACTTGGAACAAGTCCTTAAAGTATGGAAGAGAAAATGCCAAAACATGGGAATTCCGTTGGACGAAACCACCTTGTATACTTTATGTTTCGCCGATGATCAGATAGTAGTGGCTCAGGATTATGACGACCTCGAATATATGACACGAAAACTAATAGAAGAGTACAATAAGTGGGGACTAGAGGTTAATCTCAATAAGACAGAGTATATGTGTATCGGTGGAATGAAACAGGATCTAATCTTAAATACCGGGCAGCGAATTCACTCCTGTGATGAGTATAAATACTTAGGTCTAAAAATTACAGCTGACGGAACACTAGACAAAGCTATAAAAGATCGAAACGTACAAGGAAGAAAAGCAATAACTTTATTAAATGGAATAATTTGGGACCAAAGTATATAAAAACATAACAAAAAGCTTATATATAACACCATTATAAAAAGTATTATTACATACGGCTCAGAAGTATGGCCAATCAAGGATAGAACAGAAAAAATGCTTTCCGCTACGGAGATGGACTATTGGAGAAGAGCAGCAGGGAAATCAAAAAGAGAAAGAGTTACAAATCAAAGAATAAGAGAAATTATGACAGTAGGTGAACGTACTTTAGTGGATGATATAAGAACAAAACAACTGGTGTGGTACGGACATGTACAAATAATGAATGACGAAAGACTACCTAAACAAATACTACAATGGAAACCAACTGGCCGAAGAAAACGAGGACGGCCAAGGAGAAGCTGGAGAGAAGGAATAGACAGTGAAATAAGAATAAGAGGCCTAGATGATGAATTATGGGCAAACAGAAACGAGTGGAGATTGGGTATCGGAAGACGTAGAACGTTGTGAAACCGATAAATATATATATATTGTTGTATATTGATTTTGAGTCGTGTTTTTTCGAAATAAACATACTTTTGAAATATTGTCGGTTTGTTTAATTATTGGGATAATAAGATATTCTAAATTCATGATTTAAATTATTGTTGGAATCTCGGTTGAAACCAATTAATAATATAATTTAAAAAAAATAAAAAATTCATTGTGGCATCTTAAGTTGTGGTTATTTTTCACGTCACCACTTGAGGGTTACCCAAATTATAAATTATTTGTTGTATGTATTTTTATTATTATTTTTTGTCAGTGTCTACTGTATTGTTGAGTGTTTTGAGCGTTATCTATAAAAATCACTGTATTTTTTTTGAACTATATTAAAGGCACTTTTTATCTTTGGAACAAAACCTAAGTTTGGCTGTCACAGGCCAAAAAAGATATTTATTGGAGGCTCTTTAAATTTTATTATAAAGAATACGGTTAATCAAGGCCAACAGAAAAAAAGAGGCCACGACCCTGAAAAAATTAGCTGTTCTCCGGGGGCTGAATTTTACATTAAGTCTTATGGGAGGTCAGACGTTTTTTTATGATATTCTCAAAATGACACTACAGATTTCCGCGAAATTTCAGTGAAATATTCTGAGACACCATCCCGATATTTCACCAAACCTTTGTAAAAATACAAGATGAATAAAAGGCTAAAATCTTCAAAATATAGCATTCCTTATTTTGAATTTAAATTACCCGCCATGTACCGCATGCCAACTCATATATTTGACATGTATTTGACTTTGTCATCTGTGTTTGTCACATTCGCTTCTGCTTTAAACTTAATTTTTGTGTGAGCTAATGAAGCGGCTCTGAACAATTAAGGATTACTATAGATATAAAAAAAATGTTCTAAAAGAATTTAGTAAAAACAATCTCAAAACCGGCTTTATTTAAAAAAAAATCAAATATTCATGAACCGTCATTCCAACTTCAATATTTTAAAGACAATCAGCTGTGTTGTAACGTGACCATCAAAAAAAATCAGCCCCGGATGTGACGTCAACAAAGTGGAGAATCGTGGCCCGTCCGTTTTGATAGACCTGGGTTAACTTTAGTTATGACACCACTTAAAAACGCCATTTATTTAGTAGAAACCAACAAAAAAAATTTTGAACCATGAAACTGTCCTTTGAGTAACGTGTCACTTAAGGTTTGTCAAGCTGGATTTTAAAAATTATCGTGAGAAACCATGAAAAAACTCCAAACAAAAATAAAGAACATTAACTCAGAGCTAAAACTTGTAATAAGCAAAGCGGAAATAAAGAGAGCATTAACAAAAATGAAAAATAACAAACCACCTGGAAAAGACGGAGTAATGGTAGAAAGCTCAAGTACGATGATAAATCTGTAGTTAATAGCCTCCATACCCTACAAAATTAAATACTAAATGAATAAATAATCCCAAACAACTGGAAATGATCCATAACCATTATTTTACACAAGAAACGCAATAAAGCAGACCCAAAAACTATCGACCTATATCACTCCTTAATGTAATTTAGAAGCTTTTCACGAAAATATTAACATATAGGCTAATAATAAAATTTGACTGATATCAATCAAAAGAACAAGCAGGCTTTTGTAAAGGTTTCAGTACAGTTGACCACCTATTAACCATAAATATCCTAATGGAACGAGCCAACGAATACAACATTCCACTATATATTGCATTTATAAACTTTAAAAAAAGCTTTCGATAGCATTGAGCACTGGGCAGTAAAATCATCTTTAATTAATAGCCAATAAATATAGCGAAGCAAAAACATCAATCAAAATCCATTAAGGAACCCAGCCAATAAGAAGAGGGGCCAGCCAGGGTGACACAATATCCTTTAAACACGAACAATACTTGAACCACTTAAGATATGATGATGATATCGCCTTCATAACAGATAAGAAAGAAGAACTGACAAAAATAGATAGAACTGGATAAAGCACCTAAAAATATAGGCTTGAGTTTGAACTACACTAAAACTAAAATCATAACAAACACAGATGAAGATATCACGATCAGAATAAACCAAGAGAAAATAGAACAAGTAGAGGAATATATATTCCTGGGACAAATTATTAAACTAAAAAAAGAAATCCGAAGAGCTGAAATCAAGAGACGAGTAAGAATGGCCTGCACAGCATTCGGTAAATTAAGCTACATATTAAAAAATACAAAATATCCTCAGTATCTCAAAACGAAAGTGTATAATCAATGTATCCTTCCTGTACTTACCTATGGATCCTAGACCTGGACACTTGCAATTTCAAACATAAGGTAAAAAAGTCCAAAGATTAAATGTTAAATGTAAAGCTAACAGATGAAAAGGAATGAATGGATAAAAAATAAAACAAAGGTAATTGATGTCAGAATAGATGTAGCAAATTTAAAATATAAATTTTCCGGTCATAAGGTCAAAAAGAAAGACTATTGATGGAACAAATGTATTGTAAACTGGAGATCTTGTGAAACATAAGGGAATTTGATGGATCAACGCGGCAACAGACAGGAAAGAGTGGAAGATATTGGGGAAGGCCTTTGTCCAAAGATGGATCGAAGAAGGCTAAATAGATAGATAGAACGAATTGACCGTCCCCATGTCGCCCTCAATTGTAGGGCCGACACACCCGCCCTTTTATAAAATAGATCTCTTGATGTTATTTAATTCAATTCAATTTATTTATTGCTTCTAGAAATAAATTACATTTCATAGCAAGAAGTTCTGCAAAAAAAAATTACAATATAAAGACCTACTATGGTCCTAATGTACAGACAGCGTAAAATATTAATAACTGATGAACAAACACTTTTGAAACATGAAGGGTTTGAAATTAAGTCGTGAATGACATCCAAAGTTTGCCAAGAAACCGGTCGAACCTCTCGATAGAGTGGACGGTCTATCTGAGGGCACGGCAGTGCCTCGCCAAGTTCGCGCGCCGTAACCATCTTTTCTTGAAACATTTCAGCCGATATTTGACCTACCTAAAACTCTACTTCGGAATGAGCTACGAATCTCAAACTTTGCACGGTCAACCCCTCCAAGTGTCATGGAATTCCATAAAGTAGTAAAGTAGTTACGAAATTTCAAAAAACGTCGAAATTGCCACTCACTCACTCACTCATGTATATATTATCAATATTCTACTGTACTTCAAGACATGCTACAAAGCTGAAATTTGGCAGACTGATAGAAATTATGACAAAATCCCTGAAAAAAGTCAAAAAACCCCAAAATTTTAATTTACTCCCCTCCCCTATACATTTAAAGTTATATAAAATTAGCATTAAGGGTTAATGTTGAGTAGCTGGACTGTCAGCTAGACTTCGCCCTTTGAAAAGTGCTTTTTTTTTATTTACTAACTTCTTATTAAATTTCCAGCAATATTGTACATGGCATTTTTTTCAATAAAGACAATTTATTATTATTATTATTATTATTATTATTATTATTATTATTATTATTATTATTATTATTATTATTATTATTATTATTATTATTATTATTATTATTATTATTATCATTGCCCACTTCCAGAAATGCTAGAGAGTTGAGCTTTGGCAGACTGATAGGAACTGTGATAAAACTATAGGAAAACATTAAAACATCCCAAAATTCTAATTTACTTCCCTCCCCTATAAATGTAAAGTTAAGTAAAAGTAACATTGCCTACTTCCAGGCATGCTAGAGAGCTGAGCTTTGGAACACGATAGTAACTATGATAAAGTTGTAGAAAAAAATGAAAACACCCCAAAATTCTAATATACTTCCTTCCCCTATAAATGTAAAGTTATGTAAAAGTAACACTGCCCACTTCCAGAAACGCTAGAGAGCTGAACTTTTAAGACTGAAAGACAATATGATAAAACTATATGAAAAAATTTAAAAACACCAACATTTTAATTTACTTCCCTCTCCTATAAATGTAAATTTATATAAAACTAACATTGCCCACTTCCAGAAACGCGAGAGAGCTGAGCATTGGAATGCTGATAGAAATTATGATAAAACCATGGGAAAAAATTGATAACACCAACTTTTTAATTTACTTCCCTCTCCTATAAATGTAAATTTATATTAAACTAACATTGCCCACTTCCAGAAACGCTAGAGACCTGAGCATTGGAATGCTGATAGATATTATGATAAAACCATGGGAAAAAATTTAAAAAGCTCAATATTTTCATGTACTCTCCTCCCCTATAAATGTAAAGTTATGTAAAAGTAACATTACCCACTTCCAGAAACGCTAGAGAGCTGAGCATTGGAAGACTGATAGGAACTATGATAAAACTATAGGACAAAGTTTAAAAACACGACAATTTTAATTTCTTTTCCTCCCCTCTACATGTAAAGTTATGTGAAAGTAACATTGTGCACTTTCAGAAACGCTAGAGAGCTGAGCTTTGGAAGGCTGATAGGAACTACGATAAAACCATGGAAAAAAATTAAAAAACCTCAAAAATTTAAGTAAGGCATGGCAAAAGTTTTGAACAATATTCCGCATATTTTACTGCTTTAAAAATTAAGTATTATCCAATTCCTTTAAAAAAGAAGTGAAATCATAACAAAAACATTTCATGTAAAAAAAGCCAAGTACGCGAAAATGGCATTCCGTAAAAAGAATTGAGATAAAAGTAAAGCCAAGTTCTCCAATAAAAATTTTAAAATGAAAGGTTCTTACTAGTTTGGAAATATTTTTCTAAACTTGGCTTTTACGGCTGTAAATGACTCTTAGGCACAGTGCTAAATTGAACATAAAGAAGTTTGGCTGTAATAGCAAAGTTTAAAAAAACATTTCCAAACTAGTAAGAACCTTTTATTTTGAAATTTGTATTGAAGAACTTGGCTTTACTTTTATCTCAATTCTTTTTACGGAATGCCATTTTCGCGTACTTGGCTTTTTTTACATGAAATGTTTTTGTTATGATTACAATATGCTCAACTGATTCATGGTTGTCAAGGTTACATATTTAGCAGTACTCAGTGTGATCGACTGCGTATGAGTAGCCTTTGTAATAAAACGTTGAATATTTTTTGTTAGTTAGACGTATTGGACAAAAATCTAACCATTTCAAGTGGTAAACCTGAATTTAGATGATCTGCAGGTTTTTGAGATATTGCTAAATAAGGGTAGAAAACCATATAGTTTGAGTTTTGGGCGATTGTTAAGTCATGATTGTAATATTTGTTGTGGAAAGCGTTCAGTACACCTAAGCTGAGATTGTCTCAGACAGAACTCATTCCAAGATCGATAAACGAAGATTTGAATTGGAGCGCTCAGTTGTATCTAGGGTCAGTGGCTTGGAGTTGAAGCTGTCTCATCTGGCAAATATAAGGCAGCCGGCCCCCATCCATTGCGAGGATTTTAAATAAAAAGTTAAGGCAAAACTTAAAAACTAAAAGATCTCTTGATGTTATCAATCACTAATAAATATGGTTCATATTTCTTCAATAATTCAGTTTAGTTCATTTGGTTGACCCGGACTCTTGAGACACCTTGTATAGAGGGGACCAACAAAAACCCAGAGTAGTAATATATATATATATATATATATATATATATATATATATATATTATATAACATTTTTCTTATGTAGTCTGGACGTGACTTAAGACATACCTTTTTTCAGGCACGTATCTGGAGTTGTGCAGAAACACTTATCGTCCGCGTTTTTTGATTGGTCACCAAGAGTTGCGTAGTAGGCTCTCACGGGGATTCCGTCGTATTTCTCCTTTTTCTCAAACACTGCTCCTAATGATCTAACGACAAATAGTCCAATCAGTATCTCGATTGCTTCGTTGAAATGTAAAATAATCATGACTCAAAAACCACACCAGCTAACGGATTTTACATTTTGTGTGATTTGATCAAATACCTATTTTATTTCTGTGGGAACAAATTCAATACTATATGGTATAAGCATAAATATATGTACCAAAAAATCGAAAAGTGAAGCCCCTATAGCTTGCTTTGGACAAATCCCTCAGAGCATAATTAAAGCAGAACCCTATTTATTTCTTAATGTTTTTTTTTCGGGTAGACAGGATTTCGGTAACTGCGCATGCCTCCGTTTTGGTGGGTTTGAAACAGGCTCTGTAACGAAATAGCGCGTATCAAAACAGCGCTTTTCAAAACAGCGCGTGTTCAAAATAGCCCGTATCAAAATAGCATGTATCAAAATAGCGCGTATTAAAATAGCGCATGTTCAAAATAGCGCGTGTTTAAAATAGCGCGTATCAAAAATAGCGCGTCCCAGGTTTGCTTAGGTATATTCACCTAAACAGTTTGAGCAAGGTGAGATAAGTTATACTTACTTAACCGTTAAATAAACCGATGGCTTGCAATATTTAACACAACTCATATAGTTCGACTAAGACGTCTTTTTCTAACATATTTTTTCAAAAAAAAACTTATTCGCCTTATTTTTCGGGATCCTAGAGGGTGTGTAATCAAACCGAATCAAACCGAACCGGACGGAACCGAACCGAACCGGACCGAACCGAACCCAAACATTTTTTCCAGTAACTCCCTGACCTTTTTCCCCAAAAAGAAAAATGTCCCCAAGTCACAGGTTAGAATAGAAACCTAGCAAAATAAGGATCGGAAACCTAATTTAGGAAATAACTTTTTGAAAAAATGTTTCGGTTTGGTGCGGTTCATTTTAGTTCGGTGCGGTTTGGATCGATTCGGTTCGGTTTGGTTACACCCTTTAGGATCCCGGGAAAAATATGTTAGAAAGAGATCCCTTACTCGAACTATTTCATAACAGGGACATTTGTAATGGCGATTTTTCAAAACGCGGTATTTTTAGAGGCGCTATTTTGAACACGCGCTATTTTGATACGCGCTATTTTAAACACGTGCCACAAGCCTTAGATTTTTTTACATATTTTCGACATATTTCAGAAAAAAACACAACAAATAGCTTAATATTCGACATTATGAGGCTTCGGCCCCCCCCCCCCCCCCAAGAGGCCTCGGGCCTGTTATTTTGATCACGCGCCGTTATGATACGCGCTATTTTGAAGACGCGCTATTTTGATACGCGCTATTTTGAACACGCGCTATTTTGAACACGCGCTCAAATGAGCGCGCTATTTTGATACGCGCTATTTCGTTACAGAGCCTTTGAAACATACTCCGTTACACTATTTGACAATTGTCAAAAATTTAAGGTTGTCTATTATTTTTTTTTTCTAAAAAATAGTTGATCGATTGAAATTTATCAAATTGTGGAACAAAATTCTACTTTTTCTAAAATTAATTGTGCAAATTTATTTTGGACACCATGAAGAGTGTTTATAATGACATCTATAACCCACTCTTAACTTTATTAATAAATTATAAAGAAAAAATTGAGTGCTTACCCATGGAATTGCACTCCCTAAATTATTCAGGACATTTTTCGACAAATTGTCTATGTTTTACGTAAATTCTTTCCCATTTTTTAGAGAAAAAAATACAATTTTACACGAAAAATGCAAAACACCGCAAAATGTAATTAAATAAGAGGCGGCCACCTACTCAATAAATTTGTGACAATTGTCAAATAATGTACCGTAAAACGAGGTTACTTTGCGCCCCCTGGTCCTACATTGGTCCATTACGAAAAAAAGTGCTTTGATATTCCACATTAAAAATCTGCGCATGCACTATAACACCACCACGCCTGAATTATCCGTTGCGTATTTGACTTTTCAGACGCGGTAGCGGCTGTTGTCCGCTTAGTGATCTCGAGTTAATACCAGAGTAAAATGCAGCTTAAAATTCCTTTAAAATTTGACCTCGAAAAATTTGGTGCCTAGTGCAGTTATCGGTTCCTATGCAATAAAAACTTTCAAAACCAATATTTTTACATTTTTTATTCACCATTTTGAATGTTTGGAAAAAAGCTAACTAAATATTGGGTGTAGTTTGCGCCAACCTATAAAACACCAATATCTTTTTAATATTAGCTCACACTACTACAGTAACTATACTATAGTAGTGTTAGCTCACACTACTACTATACCATACTATACTATAGGAAAAAAAAGTTGCTCCGATTTCAAAATTTTTTATATATCTTTGCGTTTCAGATGATTTTAAAACTTTTTTGTTGCGCCGCCTGTCTGTCTGTCTGTCTGTATGTCTGTTTGTAACGACCAACGCGCATAACTCAAAAACCGCTTGCCCGATTTTAATTAGATTTGGTACCTAGGCTGGGTCTCGGGTCGGGATGGTCCCATTTAAAAATGAACGAAATCCATCGATCACAAGCCAAATAAAAGGGTGGGGGTAGAGTTTATGTGAAAATATGGCGCGTGTGATATCAAACGAAAGGTAATTGAGTCTGGAGTTAAACAAAATAAATTTGAGTTAAAAAACAAGGGTGGGGGTAGATTTCAAATAATAGAGTTTAAGTGAAAATATGTCGTGTGTGATATCAAACGGAAGGTAATTGAGTCTGGAATTAAAGAAAATACATTTTAGTTAAAAAAAAGGGTGGTTGTAGATTTCAAAAATTAGGGTTTAAGTTAAAACAAGGCTTGTGTGGTGTCAAACGAAAGGTAAGTGTGCCTGGAGTTGAATAAAATATATTTCAGATTTAAGTTATATTAGCTCACACGAACACTATAACTATAGTACCTGGTGTGAGCTTAGGTACTCATATACTGGCAGAGTATTTTATAAAGTGGGGCAAAGTAACCTCGGACTATGGGAAACTTTGCTCTACTGTTCAAATTAAAAACATATTTATAATACTAAGTATTTTGTACCTACGCCATGGGTTTTTCATTAAAATCAAAAAAACATTTTTTATGGTATAATTTTTGGTTATTTCTTTGAATTTTTGGAATTAACTTAAAAAAGTGGAGCAAAGTAACCTTGTTTTACGGTAGTATCGAAACGGAGTATGTTTTAAAACCACCATAATCCGAAAAAGGAACATTAAGAATTAATGGGGTTCCTAGCTTCAAGAATAGCTTATAAGAAGTCATGGGTATGCCTCGTATTTATGCTCTAAATTAATACCCAAGTAGCAAGGGGTCATCAAATGACGTCTTTTTTTCGTCGAAAAGTGGTCATTTGGATGACCAGCAGGTCATCTACCAAAAAATGTTGTCTTTAAGGCGTCAGTTATTTGACGTCTTTTCGTAGTGTAGTTTTTGACGTCTGAAACACGTCATATATTGGTCACTACCCACACTGCACACTTTGTCCAAGGGACATACACTCATACTTACACAACACAGATGGTGCCCCAGTCAGTACTTGACCGGATTTATACGGAATGTGGGGGTACATATGTAAAATAAATTAAATATTAAATCAACACAGACTTCGAGGCTTCTTTCGCTTCAAGGTGGAGATGTGTAAGTCTAGGTTTAGACCTACCTCACAGAACACCGCTGTACCTGTTCCAGTACTTCCAGGTCTACGTCACAGAAGAGTCACCTTCTGTGTCTATGTTTCCTAGTGTTCTCAACCGCAGGGAATATTTCATATATTCAGACGAGTTTAAAAAAGTCATAAATAGGTTTGTGTCTGTGTGTGTCTGATGTTCTGATTTGGTCCCAAATACGTGATATTGGTGACGTCTTTAAAACGTCTAAAAATGACGTTATTTTGGGTGTGTCTGTTAAACGTCATTTAAAGGTCATTTACACGTCAGGTTAGAGACGTCAATGGACATAGAAAATGACCTGTTTTGACGTTTAAAAAACGTGACCTTGCTACCTGGGTAGAGTATAAGTGTGCTCTATGTATTGCTTTACTTGCCTGCTGACTCAAATTTTTTAATAACATTACCAATAACAGGAATATATAAAGAAATAAATTTTTTAGTGCAATAATATTCAACAAAAATCAAATCAACAAAACATAAAATGTAAAAAGAACATTCTTCATATTGAAGCAAGGACAAACATATTTTTAAAGTAATTTTATTAAAAAGCTACTAACTGCGCAGATAAAATTATAAACTTTGGACATAATAGGGACTTATTGCAATCAAGCCAGGCTGTTAGAGTGCAAGGCAGTATTTTGACAGTTTCGCATTATAAGAACAGCTGTCTTTTTTCAAAATTAGGCCTTTATGTACTATAAGAACCGGAACTAATAATGCCTTCCTTTATTAAAGAAAAATAAACCATTTTTTTTTTAATTTCGACTTTGGTATGTCAATTTTGAAAGATCAACTACTTTTTATGCATTTCGGATCGCTCGGCAGCGGTTTTTGATTGTTGATCGAAAACGGTATTAGTTTTTCTTATACCCGGTTCGCACCTACGACTTTCTCGTGGGTGCCCGCTCACGCGTCACATGATCTCAATATAAAATGTTATGACAGTCATGTGACGCACGTACGAGAAAGTCGTAGGTGGGAACCGGGTTTTACCTGCACAAATCCGGGGCAAATGACATTAGTCCTTCTTCTGTTTTTAAAAATGGTGGAAATATTGTTCCGTCTGTTCCCGAGATGGCGTCACAAGTCGAAGAATTCCACACTTCCTGTGCTCGTTTGCCATCATATTTTACAATTTTGCCGACATTGTGGTTATCCTGGAGACCTCTATATGCGGTAATCTTTTTTCCTGCAGTTCCGTTTTTCTAATAAAAAACAATACACATCTTAAAAAAAATCTCTTCTTTCCGCTGAACTTACCTATGGATCCCAGACCTGCACACTTAAAAAATCAAACATGGGTAAGGTCACAAAAGCCCAAAGATTAATGGAAAAGCAAATGTTACATGTAAAGCTAACAGATAGAAAATAAAACAAAAGTAAGGGATGTAGAGTCAGGGAAGAAGTAGGAAAATTAAATTAGAAATTTGCCGGTCATAATATTAGACAGAAAGACGATTGATGGAACGAATATATTGTAAACTGAAGACCCTGGGAAAATAAAAGAAGTAGGGGAAGCCCCAAATAAGATGGCGGACGATTTAAAGAAACATGCAGAAACTAGATGGATGAACACGGCAACAAATAGAAAAGAGTGGAGAATATTGAGGGATGCCTCCAAAGATGTATCGAAGAAGGCTAAATAGATAGACTGCTTTTTTTTTTAATTTGGACGCCAAATATAAAATAATTTAAGATTAGTTGGTACTAAAAAAACAGTTTTTTTACTAGTTACTGCCTTTTTTCATATTTTGGCAGAATCATCTCGATTTTATATTGGCTTTGATGTTACTTATTTCTTTGATATTTGGTAACTGCGTTTTTGAGAGAGTTTTGTGGTCTAGTAGATGTGTGCAGTAAACATGTAGAGGAAGACGGGGAAATTCTGACATGCGGGGTAATAGCGCAACTCTAGGTATCTAGGCAACCAGAAACACCAGGGAGAGCTGCCAGTTTTGACAAACAGAGCAGCTAAAGCATTTCAGTTACAACGTGTCGCCGCCTTAGTTTGATTTTGGCTGCGGTGTAAGTAGATTATGCTGTTTTGTCTCCAATATTTAAGTTCTCGTCAACTGGTGGTTAGATCATCGTTTTTTAAATTTTAGATTAAAGTTCGAGAAAGTTCATTTTTGTATTGGCCAATATATTTTTAAAAAATATCTTGATTTGTTTTTAATTTATCAATCTCTCTAAACCAGTAGAAAGTATCAGGTATGAACAAAAACTAATATGGCAGTATTACCCCAAGGATGTGGCGGTATTGCCCCGTACCATGGGGGCACGGTGGATAGAATAGACCGGTGTTCGGATCTTATATATATATATATATATATATATATATATCTCGAATTTTTCACGTCACTGGTGGTCCAGCTGATTTTTGTAAACAAAAGTTAGATATTATGTGAACAACGGAACTACTAATATTTTATTTTATTTTTTTTTGAAAACTAAGGCAATTTTCCCACTGTTTCCCATTTCCCACTGTTTTCTGGTACATCCTTACAAAATATAATTTTCTAGGCTTATTATCGTTATTTCTTTAGCCCGCCTTATTTTTTATTACACAAAACTTAAACTACAAGTCAAACTGAATGTGATCGTTTAGTATCAAAGGTGAACCGAGGACTTGGGAAGTAAACAAAGATGTAGGTCAGCGGATTATTTTTTAAGCTGAAACGAACACATTATTTTCTTCGAATTTTAATTTTTGTGTAAAGAGAAATGAAGCAGGCTAAAAAAAATAACGACTAGTATGTCTGAAAAATATTGTTTTATAAGAATATACTAAAATATAGTAGGAAAATTGCCGTAGTTTTTAAAAAATTCGAAAAATATTAGTTGTTCATATCATATCTAACTTTTGATTATAAAAATCAGCTAGATAAGATCCGAACACCGGTCTATTCTATCCACCGTGCCATGGGGGAATTCCCCAACTGCAACCTAAAAAAAAGATATTTCTTTTATATTTAATGCAAAAAAAATATAAATTTTTTAATTGAAAGTTTGTAAACTAACTAAATTAAAAATATTTTGCAATTAAAATTAATTTTAAACGCTTTAATTTTGCTAGTTTCCTTAAGGTAGCGGAATTCCCCCGTCTTCCCCTAAGTGGCAAAATAATGTTAGTTTTTGCTTAGCCTGCTTTGATTGGCTCTGCAAGCCACTGGATTTTACTGGACTAATTTATCCTTATAATTACCGGGGCAAAAAATGAAAATGCTATATCTTCATCGTTGATCTTCTTTAGGCTAGGCTCGGCTCTAAGAGTTGTGCATATCGCTTTTCCAGCAAAATCTTTTACGCCACACTTTATAACCACTCCGTCAAATAGAAGATCCATTGCTCTAACCTTAAAAAAATTACGAATATTATTTACCACCACGACCTCGACAATTCACTTATAATTTTCGATATGAATTATAGGAATATATTTAATCATCGAAGAAATAACGGGTATTTTTTCGATAAATACAGTAATTTATGTGCCTACATTTAATTAGTGATCTTGTTTTTTTGCTGTTTTGATGTTGTTTTATTTTGTTTATAGCTGCCTATATGATTTCCTTTATAATCACTTGTTTCCTTTATAAGGATGTTTTTTAGGTTAAGATTAGGCCTAAGATATTTACGTTTTTGTTTTTATAACTAGCGTTTTTTGCTAAATACTTGTTTTATATAAAATCGTTTTTATAAATGGTTTATATATAAAAATGGAGTAGTATAAAGTAGCTCAACAAAGTACCTTGACAAATATTGATGTTGGGTTTTCGTATATTGATTTTATGGCCTTATTTGCTAAAGTTAATGCACCTGGCTTCTGTCTCTTAACGGTGTTGACCATACCCTAAAAAGTCGAACAAAAAAGATTCTCCATTATTTAATGTACATCCTATAGAGAGGTCCACGCAACTAGAGACATATGAATCTTGTGTCCAATTACTGTCGACGTTCCCCTCTTTCGGCAGCGTTGCGCATTTGCTAGTAAAAAAACCTTCTTCAATAAGTAGTTTTTTTTTTAAACTATTTGTAAAAAAATACATTTTTTTTTTACAAAAACTATTTTGGGAAATAATAGTTTTTTAAATAGTAGTTTTTTTTTAATTAATTTATAAAAAAAGCTAAAATTTTTCTTTTTTAACAATATTTTTCAAAAAGCAGTTTCTTCAAAAACTAATAAATAAAAAGAACAAAAAAATTATATTTAAAAATATTTTTTAAAAAATATGTTTACTATACACAAAATATTAAAATAAAAATTTAAAAAATTCTCGCGCGACTGTCTCGCGGCGAATCGGCAGGCGGCGAATTGTCTCCATGGCGAATCGGCGACGGCAAATTGGTCGCAGCGAATTGTCCCATTCCCTTATTTTGCATAAGCTATGAAAATAAATAAAAAACGGGTGTACTGCTATCACTGCTAGGTATTGAAAAAGTAAGTATTCCTTACTCGAGTACTCGTTGCTCAAGAAGTAACGAATACCGATACGAAATTTAAATGATTACTTTCGTTGCTTTGATTACTTTGATTCCCTCGATTATTTTAGTATTCAGTAATCACTCGAAAGTAAAGTAAGTAACTATGATAACTTAAGTAACTAACGCATTTAAATTATATTTGTAAAAGGTATTTTTTTTGTATGTTTTGAGTTCTCGTCTATAGCCGGGATCAAACGACTCGTGTACTTGGCGTTGTTACTTGAGTATACTTGCCATGTCGTGTGAGTGGGTTACTTTTACAATTATTGGTCACTCTGGGTTTCCGTTTGTGGTCGGTAAAAATGGGCCGAGTCAAAGGGCTCACGATTATTCGTACACTTGCCAAGTAAATACATACATACTTGTAAATTTTGCCAAGTACGCAAATAATGGGGCTTTCCCACATTTTTGAGACTAAACGGATTTGTGTACCTTAGCCCAAGCTATTTACTGGAAATTTATTATTTTTTTCGAAAACTTCTTGGTTTTGGAGAAAATTAGGTTTAAGTTGGAGGTCCACAAAAATCTTTAAAGAATAACATGTAGGCAACCAACTTAACAAGAAAATAGGTCTACCAGTCCTGTGTTGGCCACTCATGGATAAAAATTCCATTGGCGCGGAGCCTAACTTCAGATTGATCTCGGATGTCTTGACGGGTCATGACAGTTGTGTCAGTTATATGTCACATTTGTTTTTCTTTTTCAACAAATGTTTTGATTTTAAAATTATTTTTTAATTTTTAAGTTTTGTGTGTACAGATTTGATTTTACGGCTGAAAAATGTTTGCGAGTGGTTGTAACAACACGAGCTAAAATCCTCCAGGGACAATATTATTGTCAGTCCCTTCAACTGAGCCCAGAAGAAGGCCTAGAAGATATGCATGATTGGAATGAAACCCAGGTCCTGTGTGTCCTAGCTGTCGAGCTAGAGAGAATAATGTGTGCCAAGATTATTGTAAGTAAGAAATGAATGTGTACATTTATAGAAATAAAAGTAGGGATGCAAGGTTTTCACAGGGTAAATTCATAAAACATCATCAAACGACTAGGGGTTAGGGTCAGAAATTTTCGAAATATTTTAGCCAGTGTTCAGGTAGACCTCAGCTATGCCAAAATCACCAACTTTTTTCACCCCCCTCTTTCATTGATTTTTGAGGAGTTAAATTTTTGTTATAGTTTTGCAGACCTAATTAAAAAAATATATTTTTCACACTAAGTTAGATATTAACATGAAACAAATTTTACTATTCAAAGGAAGCAAGAGCCTTTAACAGCAAGTAAAAGGTATTTTGAGCTTGGGTCTCCAAAGTGCCTTAATAGAGGCCTTAACTCTTTTTCAAAACCATTTTCTCAAAAAAATTGTATTTTTACAATGGTGAAAGAAGAGGGTCATCTGTGTTCTTACTAATTTGCCTTGGTAGCCCTTTACCTAAAGTTAAAAAACAGAATTTTAAAAAAATGTCAGTTAAACAAAACTTTTTATTTATTTATTGTTTAAACTACAAAACCACACTTGAGTATTTTCTGATGTTGGCATAATGTTGGCAATGAAATATTATGCATGCTGGTTCAAACTTATGTTATATGAAATAAATACTAGTAAAATAATTTTTAAATAACCATTTCATGCTGTTTAAATTTTATGAGAGTCTTTGAGGTGTTGAAAGAAAACTTGGTGTCCTGTCCCCATCCCCTCTTTTTTTGTATTTTTTTTATACCAGTGTAAGTACAACAAAAGTTTGAGCACACCTAGTGATAAAAATCATTACGTTTTCCAGGTTGGGTTAACTAAATCTTTTTTTAAAGATTTTACAATTTTTATTGTTCTCGCTAAAATTTTAAGAACAGATAATGCTTGAAATAATAAAATTAATAAAACAAAAACTCTGGAATGTGTTGTAAAACTTTTGTATTTGTTTTTCTTCGTTAATAAACTGATATTATATAATGTGCATTTAGATTTCGTCTTAGTTTTATTTAAAAATAGAGTGTTCTGTCAGTAGAGTTTTACACCAGTATTTATTATGATCTTAAAACTTAGCACTTGGATCCTATAGACCGAGGGGTGAACAGCTCTCACAATCGGTGTACACATTTCTCACAATCTTTCATAATCTTTACACAATATCTCCCAATCACTCACAATCTGTCACAATCTTACCACAATCCTTCACAATCCCTCACAATCTTACCACAATCTTTACACAATCCATCCCAATCACTCACAATCTTTCACAATCCCTCATCCCACAATCCTTCACAATCTTTACACAGTCTGTCCTAATCACTCACAATCTGTCACAATCTTACCACAACCCCTCACAATCTTTCACAGTCTTACCACAGTCCTGCACAATCCCTTGGAAAGGAAACTATAGACATGATTACCTTGTTTTGTTTTTTTTTTGGTCACAAGAATTTGTGATGGACTGTCGCCCCCCCGCCCCGTCAGGCACGCAACACCGCTGCACAGTCCTCCACAATCCCTCGCAATCCCTCACAATCTTACGACAATCTAAGCAAAAAATCTTAGATTTTCACAATCGGTGTACACATTTTGGGTTAGCTGTTCACTCCTCGCTATAGAATGAATGAACCCGTTTAAGTGTATTTTTTTAATACTTACAGGTCAAATAACTGCAAGGTTTGGTTCATGCTAATGCGCAATAATAACATAGTAAGCATTTCTCAGTGAGTTTAATATCACAATAATTCTAATTAATTTTTTGAAAATGTTTCAAATCTGTTCTTTTTTAAAAATCTAGTCTTTGCATTTATAGGATTCCCTATGGGGTGGTTTAAAGTTCAAAAAAGTAAAAAAATAATCCATGGTCAATAAACAAAATTATATATAAAAATTTTTCAATGCTAAATAATACATATATAACTTAAAACTGTCTCTGTAAATGCATCAAGTACAATATTGAATATGTATCAATATTTAAATATTGTAAAAATTGCAAGATATATTAGAATCCTTTTTCATTAACACATCTCC
Organism: Aspidapion aeneum; assembly: GCA_963576565.1. Classification (NCBI taxonomy): domain Eukaryota; kingdom Metazoa; phylum Arthropoda; class Insecta; order Coleoptera; family Brentidae; genus Aspidapion; species Aspidapion aeneum. The sequence continues at coordinate 51,593,687 of OY755039.1, forward strand.
TAATTTTTTTATTTATTTTTAAGTTTTGTTTGGATATAATGTCATTGCTACAACAAAAAAAGATGACCTATATTGCAAAGTATTTATAAACAAATTAACTAGATATTAAAAATTATTGCATCCAAGTGAGTGACTTGCCCCTTCAACCAAAATCTAGACTTTTAGATGTAGAAATTTAGACCCTTTAGTAAACACTGGTGTTAAAGTTTTAGAACACTTTGCAGGCTTTTTGTTTTATTTATTTCATTATTTATAATCTTAAAATTACTGGAACCAAAATAAAAAAAGGAAATTATATATAAAATGACAAAAAGAAATACATTCATAGAGTAAGAAATTGTAAAATCTTTTTAAAAAATTACCTCAAAAAAGGATTAAAAAATGGGAGCAGGAGGCAGATTTTTTTTAAACCTGAAAAATTTCACTATAATTTAAACAAACAGCATGCTTAAAAATATTTTAGTAGGATTTATTTCATTTTACATGTTTAAAGCAGCATGGTCATCACAATAATTTTTTTTTTTGGTTTTCATAGCTCAGTGTATACTGATCTGATAAATTTGGTTCAAATCCATAAAGGTAGATTAGCAGTTCGAATTTGAAGATAGCTGAACAATGCATTATTAAAAAATCTTCAATCAAAAAATTTTATTTTTTGATATAAAATTTTTTGGTTCGGTTCATTTTTTAAATTTCTATTTTTACCGTCCTAGCCCGCGCAGCAATGGCTAGAGAAGGAACTGTTTCCGTTTAAAAAAAAATTGAGATAACATCAAATTTTAAATTCATCTTTATTGGTCTAAGTATACAGTAAGTACAATTATTAAGTTTAGCAAAAAATTAAACATTAAAGCATTTATGTAAATTCATATAAATGGCCAAATAAAATTCATACATTATAACAAACATAAGTTTAACAATAATATTATTATCTATTTTTTCAAAATTAAGAAAATGTGTTATGTGAGTGTATTTGGACCTATTTTAGCAATATTGTCATGCCATCTGCCTAAAAACCTACAACTAATATTAAGACAAAAGTTATTAAAAAATTTTTATTCCAATGTCTAGTCAACATCGAACCATATACAATGAATGAGTTCTTAACTTACAGGGACATAAATGTTTCTCTTGTTTTTGCTTTATTTAAATTTTTTATCTTTCACAATGGTACATTTTATAATAAATTATATATTTTAGATCCTGGGAATCAGTCAATAAAAATCTATCTTTTTTGTTTGTGTTGTTTCAGTTTATTTAAACATCATCAGACATTCTTCTCTGTACACTGCACTTTATCATAATAAAGATACTCTGATTCTGTATGTCTGTCTGGTCCACGATTGCTCTGGAACCGCTGGACCAATTTTCATGAAAAATAGTATTTGACACTAACGAGCTGATTAGATGTATGTCTAAATTATTAATGCTAATGACGGAGCATCGCATCAATATGTGGTGGTCGGAATATAGTAGATAACATTTTTCTCAATAATTTGTGTTATATACAAAAACTTTGTAGAAGCTTTCATTTCTGAGATATTTAAAAAAAACTGTTTCCAAGGCTGATATAGCGTGAAGTTCACTTGATGTAGTAATCGGCTCCTAAGGAAAAATAATAACAATACAAACCTTTCTCCTTTAACTGTTATGTAAATAACAGTTTTTTTATTTTGTCAATTTTTTGAGAAAATTGTTTTGAAAAAGTTATGCCAAGGCCTTTTGGAAACTTAAAATCAAAATAACTTCTGCTTGGTATTAAAGGCTGCAGCTTTGTTTAAACAGGAAAATATGTCTCATATTACTATCTTACTTAGCGTATAGTCCTTGCTATAGGCAGTTACACATTTGTGGAATTTCGAACCTCTTTATTTATCATATGCATACTGACAGCAACAACAAAAAACATCTGAAAAATGGCATGTCTTTGAGTTGTTTTATCTGTGAGTTTTTTTCCGTCAACCTACAGTCAGCAACCTTTTATCCAGAGACAATAACAGTTTTAACTTTAATATTATACCACCTTGACATATTTACTTTTTAATATATTTCTGGTTAGGAAATATGTTTATTTCATGTCAGTGACAAAAGTGTACTGCATATAGCAAGGACTATAAAGATATCATTTTTTGGAATTAGGTCTGTAAAACGGCTATAACATAATATTATCCTTTATTTACATACAGACAAAGCAACGTCAAATTTTTGATCTAGTATCACCTAAAGATCTATGTACTTGAATATAAAAGTGTATAGCATACTTAACTAGCCTATTACTAATAGTAATTAAAAACTACTCAAGCTATAGATTTTTTTGTTTTTATATAAAAATATATTTAAGAGACACTCAATATTGTATTTTAGAGACACTCAATTCACAAATTTTGGTTTCTTAAAACGATTATTTAAAAAGAATTTAAAATAAGGTAATTCAAATAAAGTAAAACAGATTAGTAGCCAGGACAACATTAAAAAGTTTAAATTATTAAATAAAACATCTAAAAGACATTTAAAAACAAACATGAGGAGACCTCTTGTACAGTTAATAATAAAAAAAATATATAAATTTTTTATTTTGTCAATATTCAAATTTGAATGAATAAAATTATTTTCAGATAAAAATTTTTTGGTTTTTATTTTTAAACTTTGCAGAATATGAGTCTACATAATAATTGACTGTATATTTGAAAAATAGAAATTTCTTATTGTTTCTATGAAAAGTTGGGCCTTTAATCTCTTGATTAGGACACAATAGTTATTGAGCCTAGCTGTTACATGTTTAGTGTGGTTCTGAAAACTCAGGGTAGAGTCTAAGTAGTGCCCCAAAAATTGAACAGTCTTGCTTGACTATGGATTTGTGATTTACTGTAACATAGAGTTACTCCTCAGTCTTGCTCTTGCAGAACGTAACCAATCATGTTTTTTCAGTGTTTAATTTAAGATTTTTCTCAATGCACCACTGTCTCTGAGCATTTACATGATAAAAGATTTGTTGTTTGCTCAGAGTCTGTTGCGGAGCTATCATCAGCAAATTGACAGAGTATTTCAATAAGGAAATTTTTATCAAGATTGTTTACATACAGCAAGAACAAGACGGAGACGGATGCCCCCGGATTGAACCTTGAGAGACCCCCTGTTTCAGAGTGACAGGCTCCGAATAGTATAGTATAGTATGTTATGCCGCGTTTAGAAAAACGCTAAATGCAATGGACTGTATAAGTTAATTAATGAAAACGCGAGCAAACATAAATATATTGATATGAATTACGAAATAATCAAACGTCCATAGGTAAAATATTTGGTGCCACACAGCGGTAATCAGATACAAATGCACTCACCAGTTTTGCAGCCACTTTCTCCTCGTTCCAAGGGGCCCCTGAATGGATCTAATGATGTCACCACGTAGCTGAAGGGCTGAAGTTTCTAGTTCTATGCTTCAGTACACAAAAATCGAGCACTTTCAGGTGTAGATATTTGAAATAGTTGGAGAACGAAATTAACACGCCATTTTCTCTAGGCGATTGACAAGGATCTCACTGGTTGTTGGTGCGCATGTCCAAATACTCGAAATGCGCTTTGTCCTTCATACAATTGTGTGTTTTTAAAAATATATATAAACAACCGCGAAATTTAGCGGGAGCTAACATAACTGCCCTCCAAAACACACAATTTTAGAATCTCAACCGGACAGATATAGATATAAGAAAAAGAATCGACCGATAAATATAAATGAATGAAAACAGATAAGTATCGTAAGTTTATTTAGAGATAACGAAATCCCGAAAAAAGGCAAAACAAACAAACAAAAAATTCAAAAAAAATTAAAAATAAAAAAAACCTATTGTAATACCCGGTAAAAGGTAGAAAATTAAAATTACTTTTAATTTGGCAAGAGGCACAGTTTTACAACTGGCCGCTTATAAACACCGGTAACCGTTTGTACCGTCGCAACACGCACCTGACCGTCCCCGCCCGGATGCAGTTCGATGACCCGACCGACCGGCCATTTCAAAGGCGATTGAATGTGATCACTTGTTATGATAACCAAATCATTTAATTTGATATATGGGGACGAATTAGCCCATTTGTGTCGCTGTTGTAGCGTATGCAAATACTCTATAGAATACCGTTTCCAAAAATCATTATGTAGTTTTTGGATTAGTTGCCATCTCGAGAGCCGATTTAGGGGAACCTCGGACAAATCTGACTCCGGAATTTCTGAATTAAGGGGTTCAAGTGTCAAAAAATGCCCAGGGGTAAGAGGTTGAAGATCGTGTGGGTCTGAAGAGGCAGGAGATAAAGGGCGACTATTAAGTACGGCTTCTATGCGACAGGTAAGGGTGGACATCTCCATGATAGACAACTTCTGGTCGCCGACAACTCGTACAAAGTGAGTTTTAAAACTTTTGACGCCAGCTTCTGCCAGGCCATTGAAATGTGGACTGAGAGGAGGTCCCAGATGCCAACGAATAGAAAGTCTGGTGGCAGCACTTCTTGCGTAATCCAGTAATTGGTTACGAAACCCTATAAAATTACTGCCTTAATCTGACCAGCATTGCGTCATGCTTCCGCGTCTGGAAATGAATCGATGGAATGCACCTACGAACCCTTCGGTGGACAGTTCCATGGTTAATTCCAAATGCACGCTGTTATATTTTATAAAGAACTATTTCTATATGGGGTTCATCTCCATTAACGAAATAAAAAAAAGGGGTTTTAAATTCAATAAATTTTATTTCACAGGAAGAATTTTCCGTGACAATATTCTTCTACAGTTTTATATTTTCACTAATTTTAAACCTCTTTTAAAAATATTCTTTATATTCCTAATATGCGCATATTCGGCATTTAAACCTCTTTTAAAAATATTCTTTATATTCCTAATATGCGCATATTTACTAGCTAAACCTAAACCTAGAGTCGAATAAGCCTTAATTAAAATGGATCTTACTTGAAAAATTAATAACCACAGTCCAGTCAAACTTTTTATCTGTACATCCAAATTTTTCCAACTATTTGTCAAGTCTCTAACTCTGATTAGAATTCTTATTCGTCGAAATTCATAATTCTGAGCATAGTTCTAATTCGTCACAATTCTTAACTTGAGATTAATTCTAATTCGTCAGAATTCTTAATTCTGTTTATAATTCTGATATGTGAAGATTCCCTCCAGAATTCTTTTGGAGACCTAAAAGAAAAACAGGTTTTTGGAACACACCTTAAGGCAACTAGGCAGAGGACTAAATGATTGGGTAATTGATTACTTCTAATTAATAATAAAAAAAACAAAAATTAAATAATTCAACTGATAAATTACTAAAATTAATGAAAATTTACTATAGTTATGCTTTAGTAATTTAATGTTCAAATTTGTCAAATAAATGGCCATTAACTATGACAATCTGAACAGCCCAACTGTCAATTAGTCAATGTCATTACTATTATTATTATTTTACCTACAAACGATTGATAAAGAAAAATAGAGATTTTGACTAGCGTGAACGCCCCTTAACATATAACGAAAATTAATAATCAAAAGTGACTACAATTTAATCCTATATACATATTTTTTTCTAAAACAAGAAGCAATAAGCTGTTTAAAGAAAAATTGGCCAAACTGAGTCGTAATTAGCTTATAGAAAATCAAAATTTATGAAGTAAATTAGGAAATATGGACTTACCAATTTAGGTCGGGCTGCGAATCACAAAAAGAAAACTTCTTTTAAACACAAAACCCAGTTTTAAATATCCCTCTGGGATCGTTTTACTGACGTAAAAATAACTTAGCTTTTGGTTTAAAATATATAAAAAAAATCTTTTAGAGATTTGCTTCCTGCGCTTCTCACAGCATGGAAGTTTGTAAAAATGTTCCTCCTAAAGGGTTTCCGTTCTCCTTTATAGGTTCGCATCCCCCCAAAAGTGATCCATAAATCCATAAAATTCGCGAATTTTCGAGATTTTTAAAGAAATGAAAAACAGAGACAACAAGATAAAAACTAATGAGAAATAAGGATCGGAACACTCTTCCAGAAAGTGTGTTTCCGGTCGCCCTCTTTATTTCCAATCCAAAAATTAATCAAAATTCACACCTAAAGTTAACACTCTTAGAGCACATATATGTAAGAAAAGGACAAAGAAACTAAAGCCGTACAAGTGGTCAATTTTGGAGCCTTCGAAATTGCGTACCATGTTTCAGAAAAATTACCATATTGCCATGTCTTAAACAAAGGGTTTCCATTTCAGGAAAAGTACTCTTGAAAATAAAAAATGAAAGGGTCTTGACTAAAATCAGTTAATTGGGACTCTATTCAGTCCAAATAATTATTTAGACACTTAATTAGTATACTTGATTGTGCAAGAATAAATTAGGAGTTCCGAAAGGTGCTAGGAAATGCACGACGACCAGAGCGGCAACGCCGCATTTATCTCGATTGTTTTCACAGGCACAAAAGACGGTACGATTTTTAGTGTAATGTTTTGATTTTGAACTCGCGACAATAAGTTATTCGAAATAATTATTACTAAATAATACGTTAAATGTTTCCTGATCAAAGAAATGAATTAAGTGTTTTGTGGAACTAACTTAGGAATAAAAGAAGAATAAAACAATAGATGGAACAGAGCATTGAAAGTCAGGTAGGTAAACAATAGTAAAATAGATAAATCTAGGTACTATAACTATTCTATCTTTATGTTTTAGTCTATGAAATAGCCGTGGACTGACGTAATGCTTATAGAAAAAATAGCTAAATCCTAGGAAATGTCGTAGATCACTGCGAAAAAGAGTAGACAAAATTATAGACAAATGGGCTAGGAAATAGATGACCTAGACTACTGAATATAAATATTGACGATGCAATACAAATAATATATGACGGATATGGCGTTTTGTAAAGAGAAATCAGGTAGGTCCAAATTTGTAAGTAGAAAATAGACAAATAGATAAATTACCTACTTTGGTCTATTTTAGGCTAACCAAAGCTACCACAGACATGAAAATTTGTACGTCTATAAACGATGGGATGAAGAAGATAATACAACCACAACGAAGTATGAGATATTTACAGAAAGGCAATTATAACTTAATTTTGATGTGTCACTAGACAAATAGAAAAACTAGACAACCAGAGAAGATTATGTATGGTTGAATAGAAAACGGTTTAGAAGCAAGAGATCTTATGAAGGTATGTCCAATGACATCAATAGAAAATAGGTAAATATATTAATTACTTGCTTTTATCTATTTTAGATAAGGAGAAAATAGTCAGAGGTACAAGCTTTAGATAATGGTTGAAAGATGACATGTAGAAGATAAAGCAATTAAAAACAAATCCAAAGCACCATCATGGAATCAGAAAGGCAATGAACTAATGCCAAATAGGTACTGGGGGTCAAACAACATGCTTAAGTGTTAAATTTAAGTATTTGATATTTTGTTTTTTTTTTTTTAGTTTTTATTTTGAGTCTCAAAAACAATAAATAAATATTTTATTTTGGCTAATTGATTACTTTAATTAAATACAAATAACAACTAAATAAATGTTGGCTCTAAACTTTTTAATATTTGGCGTACGTGCTAGTCAAATTTATTATGAATTGATGAATAAATTAATTATAGCATATACTTTAATTTTTACAGTTAACAACAAAGAAAAAGAATACCATTAGTCTCTGCAAACTAGTTTTACCTTAGTATTCCAAAAACATGTCTTTCAGTTCCAGCAGGACTCTCTCCCTGTTTCCGTTCTTCCTGCAGTTTGGCTTTACCAGTTATCAGGTAGTTTCTATTAACTTATTATAATTAGATGTACAAAACGCATACTGGTTAATGACTTCAGCCTAACTAATCTAATCTCTTCAGTAAGTTTAATTTTAGGGCAAAAGGGACGAAAGACGTATACAAGGGGAGGTTTTTAAATATTTAACTGAAAGCATTAAAGATTACTATTATTTTTCCCTTTTTGGTGAATAGGCTCTTTTCACAGCAACCTCATTGTTACGTGGCAAATCTTGCCCGTAACAACGCAATGTGTGGCAGTACAGACAAACACACAGACATACGATTTGAAAGCTTTACAACCACGGTAACGATGAGGAATCACAAAGAAAGGTCCACAAAAGTCGATAGCTACACTCGAAAAAGGTTTAAGTTGATTGATTCGATGAGCGGGAAGTGAACTCATTATGGGCGGTCTATAGGGTTTAGGGTTGATTCTAAAACATTGCAAGCACTTGGATATGGTTCTTTGAATTGCCCGTCTGGCAGATAATATCCAAAATTGCTGTAAAAGCAGATTATGTAATGTTTTAAACCCAGGATGAAGATATTGTCGATGAGCGGACTCGATAAGAAGAGTAGTTAAACGATGGTCACTCGAAAGTAAGACGGGGTGTTTTGCAGAATAAGACAAAAGGTCAGATTTTTGTAATCTGCCACCGACTCTAATGATATTATTCTCATCAAGAAAAGGTGAACGTTTTCGCAAAGGTTTCGGTATTGGTTTATCCTTAGATAACGCGGAAAAAAGCTCAGAAAAACAAGAACCTTGAACGCGTTTGATAAGAAGGTGTAACGCACTTTGCATCTCACCGGTGGTAGGAAAAACAATATTCTCAGAAATAACTTTTTGGTCCGGCGGCTTAGTGGGTTTTTGATAGGAATGGGTTTGAAAAAGGTTAACTATTCGAACGACATAACAAATGATACGTTGAATTTTTGATATAGATGAATATTTGATAAGAAGCTGATCTAAGAAGTTGACATCAATTATCGCATTGCAACAGACCTTTGGCTTTTCCTCCAGATTAATATCTCCGAAATCAATCGGCATTTTTGATTTATGAAAATCGGGCCATTCGTTTTCGGGAGACCACAAAAACGACGGTGCGTTCCACCACATGTCATGTGATATGAGCTGTGAAGGGGTGGCCCCTCGTGACGCAATATCGGCTGCATTCAAAGCAGAAGGAATGTAGCGCCACGAGTTTGAGGGAATGATTTCTTGGATTCTACTGACTCGATTTCCAACAAAGGTTTGCCAGCGATTAGGAGGGGATGAAAGCCAGTGCAATACGACTTGCGAATCGCAGATAGTAACGATATTTGTAAAAGTTATTTTTCCTTCATAGCTAGATAAAACGAAGTCAATTAATTCGCTTAAAAGAAATGCGCCTAGGAGTTCTAGCCTAGCCAAAGTTTGTGACTTTATAGGCGCGACCCTAGATTTTGCAGATATGAGAGAAACAGATATATTGTTTTCCCCTTCTACACGAAAATATACGACGCCTGCGTAGCCTCGAATTGAAGCGTCACAGAAGCCGATGATTTGACAGGTATTGGTTTTTGATAGTTTGATTTGTCGGGGTAATTGAAAATTGGAAAGAAGCGGGAATTCAGAACGAAGTTTGTTCCAAGAGTCGATGATAGAAGAATCTGGTTCTTCGTCCCAGCCTATTTTCGATATCCACAACTGTTGCAAAATAAATTTTGCTTGTAGCAACAAGGGACAAAGAAAACCTAAGGGATCGAAGATTGTCCCTATGATAGATAAAATAGAACGTTTGGTTGGGGGTTTGTCCTTCATTCGGCATTGATAAGAAAAAATGTCGTTTTTTGGATGCCATTGAAGTCCTAAAACTTTGATAAAGTGGGGTTCCACCTTGTCGAAAGAGAGAGGCATTTGACGATCGGACTCTGGCAATGTTGCCAATAACTCAGGACAATTGCTTGCCCATTTTTTAAGTTCAAATCCTCCCGACTTCAACAAATCATTGAGTTCTGTTTGAAGGGAGAGAGCTTCACAAAGCGAAGGGCTAGTTCCTAAGATATCGTCGATATAGATTGACGTTTTTAGAACAGTACTAGCCATAGGAAAACGTTCCTTTTCTCTCTCTGCCAGCTCATTTAAGGTACGCATGGCTAGAAAAGGTGAGCATGTCATGCCAAAAGTGACAGTAGAAAGTTCCCACACTGAAAGTGGGTCCTGTGGAGAAAACCTCCACAATATCCTTTGATAAGGACGGTGATAAGGATTGATAAGGACTTGACGGAACATCTGTTTGATGTCAGCAATGTAGGCAATAGGATTAAGACGAAACGTAAGGAGTAAAGAAGCAATATCCTTTTGAAGTTTCGGTCCAGATAACAATGTGTCATTGAGACTAATATTTTTTGGGGTGACTGCCGAACAATCCCAGACTACCCTTAATTTTGTACTTAAGCTTTCCGGCTTTAGTACGCAATGATGTGCTAAAAAACACGATACGTCGACCTTTGGTTGACTAGATAAAACTAAACTCATATGATTAGAATCGATATAGTCTTGCATGAAACTTAAATAGGCAGTGCGCAGATCAGGATTTTTCATTAATCTATTTTCTAGAAGTAAAAATCTACGATAAGCTTGCGGATAAGTATTTCCTAGGTCAGGGTTTATTTTGTCTTTAAACGGAAGATCTACCATGAATCTACCGCTCGGTCGCCGTACTACACTAGCAGTAAAAATTGATTCTGCCTGTTTTTCTTCCTTTGATAAGATTTGTTTTTTAGGCAAATGTTCGATTTCCCAAAACCTAGGGAGAATGACCTCTAAAGGAGGTGAATGACTCGTTAAAAAACAACTGGTTCGTTCCGTAAGACTACCTACTTCGTCAACCTTTCCCATGACGACCCAGCCAAAGATAGTTTCAAGGGCTGAAGGTTTCCCTATTTGTCCAAGAACCCTGCCCTCCTTGAATATCTGTGCGAGTAGCTCGCAACCAATAACCAGGTCCACAGGTCTAGATTTGAAATAAGATGGGTCGGCAAGTTTAAGGTTTTCTAAGTGTTTCCACTGATTAGCGTTCAAAGAGAATGTAGGCATATTGGAACATAGTTGTGGAACAACAATTGCTTCGAAATTAAGTAAAGGAGTGACTTGTCCTTGTGGCTTAATGTGACATTGAACGAGCCCTTTGGAAGTAAAAGAAGACATCTGATTTAATCCGAATATTTCAGTGGTGTAACTTCGCCTAGGAAGATTAAGACGCTGAATACACTTTTCACTGATGAATCCTGTCTGTGATCCAGAATCAAGCAGTGCCCTTACAGGTTGAAAATTTCCGCAACCGTCCATAACATCTATTATGGCGGTGCATAAAAGAAAGGTACCTGAAGGTCCTGAGGCATTTAATGACACATGAAGATTATTGACAGGTGGTTTGTGAATGACAGGACTAGTATCTTGGCTTCCAGACTCTTGATTAGTTTCTAAGATATGAGTTAAAGTGTGGTGCCTTTTACTATTGCAAGTCCTGCATGAATATTTTGATTTGCACGTATCTACGCCATGCAGGGGATGAAAACACGCTAGACATAATTTTTTCTGCTTGACGAAAGATAGGCGATCGATAGGTGAGAGATCAAGAAATGTTTGACATTTCGAAAGCACGTGACCTTGATTACACCGGAAACATTTTATTCCCGTACTTGAATTAGTTGAGGTGCCAGCCAGTCCTATAAAAGGCGAATTGGATGATTTATAGGTAGGCTTTTGCCCAAACTGATTTCGCATAGAATTTGAATTTTGATAGGTAGGCTTTTGCCCAGACTGATTTTGCATAGAATTTGATTTTTGATAGATAGGCACCTTTTTGGGTGCTGTTGATTGAGGAATTGATTCCAAAACTTTACATCTTTTTTCTAGAAATTGAAAAAGGGACTGAAAAGTGGGAATTTCGGTATTAGTATTGGCGTGACTCATTTCGAATTTTGAACGCGTCGGAATATCCAATTTTTCTAACAAAATGAAACAAATAATAAAGTCCCAACTGTCAACGTCAAAGCTAAGTGATTTTAAAATTTCTAGGGATTCAGAAAAGGTGTCAATTAAACTACGCAATTCTTTAGCTGACTCGTTTTTTAAGGTGGAGTTCATAATTGAGCTTAAAGCATCATTTGCGAGATCTCGCTTGTTTTGATATCTATTGACTAATTTGTCATAAGCAATTTTATAATTTTGATCAGATAAGCTAATCCCTGATATCAATTTTAAAGGCTCATCCTCGAGATATGAAAATAAATATTGAAGTTTTCGAACGTCACTTAGACTTTGATTTTGATCTATAATGTTATTAAAAAGATCGAAAAAGCTTGGCCATAATTTTTTATCACCTCGAAATATGGGAATACCTAACTCTTTGAGTTTTGGAGTTTCGTTTTGTCGAACATATGATCCCGAAAAGGATGGGGCCTCAACCGGAAATATTTTAGAGTAAACCCCCTTACACGCATAAAAATATTTACGAGCTTCTGAAAGGATCGCATCCTGCGTTTTAAACTCCTCGTCGTCCGCGTCGTCTATCAACATAATGACGTCATTATGTGCCAGCATGCATTTATCGAAGGTTTCATCCAAATCGGAAAAACCTCACTTAAAACTCGTTTCTCGCTTTTTCATCCTTTTCCGCGGTCTGTGACAACACATAACACTCGGTGATCGCAGATAAAAAACCCTTGCGTTTTTGCGCGGCTTTTTTGACAGACATGATTTTACCTTTGAAATGACGAAATTGTCGGTAAATATACAATTAACGCTAAATTAATGCTTCTGAAATAGAAAAATGACGAATTGTCGAAAATATGCACTAATCTATCGCAATTGATGAAAATTGTTTTAAATATCGAAATGATATGGTTCACACCTATCACACTGAACGTTTGTTTTATTTGTTTTGATTCCTACTCGCTTTTGTTTATACCACGCGGAGTAGACCCGTTACCATAGCAGCGGACCAAAACCAGGTACTGCGCCGACACCGATACCGACGACTTTCTCGACTCGACGTTTCAAATACGATGCGAAAAAATTCAAGGCCGCCTTGTTATTATTCGGCGTGCAAATAATTATTAATACCGTCGTATGGATTTATTATTTAAAATAATTCGTTCGAAGGAGCACTTATGTTATGCCGCGTTTAGAAAAAACGCTAAATGCAATGGACTGTATAAGTTAATTAATGAAAACGCGAGCAAACATAAATATATTGATATGAATTACGAAATAATCAAACGTCCATAGGTAAAATATTTGGTGCCACACAACGGTAATCAGATACAAATGCACTCACCAGTTTTGCAGCCACTTTTTCCTCGTTCCAAGGGGCCCCCTGAATGGATCTAATGATGTCACCACGTAGCTGAAGGGCTGAAGTTTCTAGTTCTATGCTTCAGTACACAAAAATCGAGCACTTTCAGGTGTAGATATTTGAAATAGTTGGAGAACGAAATTAAACACGCCATTTTCTCTAGGCGATTGACAAGGATCTCACTGGTTGTTGGTGCGCATGTCCAAATACTCGAAATGCGCTTTGTCCTTCATACAATTGTGTGTTTTTAAAAATATATATAAACAACCGCGAAATTTAGCGGGAGCTAACATAGTATATATTTATTTTTTTTTCAGGTACAATACTTATCACCCAGTTCAGATATGCATACTAGTTGCTTCGGTCAGCTAAATAAGATTTGATAATATCGCTGCTCCATGAGGATTTTATGGTCGATGGTGTCAAAAGGCCTGCCACTTTTGGATCGATTTGTTCCATTATAAATTCAACAGTTTTAAAAACTGCTAACTCTGTGGAGTTTGAATGCCGGAAACCATATTGAGAATCAGTAAGTATGTTGTTTCTTTCAATGAAATCTATTAGGCGGTTGTATACCGATCTCTCGAAGACCTTTGACACTGACGGAAGCAGAGACACAGGTCTATAATTATTTGTTTCTTGTGGATCAACCTTTTTGAAAACTGGGACAACTTTTGCCACTTTTAGGGCTTCTGGAAAAAACCCCTGTCTCAAACTTTTTATTAATGATCAAACTTAACTTAACTGATATATTTTGCAACTTGCTTTATTACAACTACAGGCACATCACAACACTGGCTAATAATGCAGGCCTTAGTGGTATATCTTTGAGCCAAAGTGTTAAGCCTAAATCATTTATTGTTATAATCTGAGTTTTTTTATGTGCTAGGTGGAAAAAAAATATGCCACTTAAGTCAAACTCAGTATGTAGGCACGTGGGCACAATAGAACCATATGTGGTCGCCGTGCATGGAGGTCCAGTTGGGCCTGCCACCACTTTCGAATATCTGATGAGTATTTATTCAGTAGTTTTGCTATTATTTCATAGATTTCTTGTGTGGTTGCTGGTTTAAGAAAAACACTATTCGGAACCTGCCTCCGTGAAAAGGAACCCTCTCCTATTTGACCATGTGTTAAGTTCAACTCCTCCTCAAAAACCAACCAAACAGGGAAGTGGAAAAAGTTGGGTCTAATTTAACACTAAAATATTTTGCTGACTAGCCCCTAGTCGCTTGTCAATATTTTATGGATTTTTTTCCACAATGTCCAAAAGATAATTTAAGGACATGCTTTTATACTTTTGGATTTTTTCTTCCATAGCAGAATGTTGGAAAGAACATCACGCACACATTTAGTCCAAATGGCCCTATTTAATTTGGAAGCAATCTTTATGTAGATCATTAAAATAATATACCGGGTGGGCCAGAAAAAAGGACAATTTTTTTTCATTATAACTTTTGAACTGTACAATCGAACTGCATTTGGCAGAGAATTAATCAGAGTTTCGACTAAATATATTTTTTTATCTGTCATCTCAAAATCCAAGATGGCGGACGAAATTAAATTGTACCCTTCAAAGATGCTCGTTTATTTTTGTGCTGCGAAAATGTTTTAATAATTTTTTTAAATTAGTAAAAAAGCTGCATTTTTGCCACGCACAACAAGGTACAATTAGTAAAATCCATTAAGTTATTTAAAAATAATTTTTGTTTTAATCATTGTTTTGCATATTATACGATTGGCTTGCCAATCATGTCTGCATTTATTTCCTTATAAATTCATTACTACTGAACCGATTTTAATAAAATAAAAAAACTTTCTGGTTAGAATTGATTGCTTTTTAAAGATCTTGATCAAAGTTTATCGCCATCTTAAAATTTAATATGGCGGACAGAATCATACTTGATTCTTCAAAATGGCGTGTTTATTTTTTATTTTCTTTTAATTTACAGAAAAGCACTACTTTTTCCCCACACAACGTCGTACAAATTAGTAAATCGGTGTTTCAACCATTGTTGTACAAATTAGTAAATCGGTGTTTCAACCATTGTTTTACAGAAAATACGATTGCATTGCCGATCCTGCCTGCATTCATTTCTTTATAAATTCATTATTACTGAACTGATTTTAGTGAAATAAAAAACATCATATTGCAAACTGATTGATCTTTAAAAATCTATCAGTTTGCACCATGATGTTTTTATTTTACTAAAATCCATTCAGTAATAATGAATTTACAAAGAACTTATAATTTGAAAAAAATCAGATTTTGTGAGAACCACTTCACTAGTTTGATTACTTTGTACCTTGTTAATTTGAAGAAAGTAGTGCTTTTCTATAAATTAAAAAAAAACTAAAACATTTTCGAAAAATAAGAAGTATGATTCTGTCCGACATCTTAACTTTAAAAATGGCGGCAAATTTCGATTATAATCTTTAAAGAATAATCAATTCGCACCACGATTTTTTTCATTTCACGAAAATCGGTTTAATAAGAACGAATTTATAAGGAAATAAATGCAGACAGGATTGGCAATGCAATCGAATAATCTTTAAAACAATGGTTGAAACAAAAATAGGTTTTTTTTGAAAACCACTACAGCGATTTTACTAGTTTGTACCTCACTGTATGGGGGAAAAGTAGTGCTTTTCTATAAATTAAAAATAAATTAAAACATTTTCGAAAAATAATTTTTAAGAATCAATTTTGATTCTCACCAGGATGTTCTTTGTTTCATTCATCAAAATCGGTTCAGTAGTAATGAATTTATAAGGAAATTAATGCAGACATAATTGGCAAGGCAATCGTGCAATATTCAAAACAATGGTTGAAACAAAAATATTTTTTTTAGAACCAACAAACCGATTTTGCTGATTCGTACCTTGTTGTGCGTCGCAAGAATGCAGCTTTTTCACTAATTTAAAAAAATAATTAAAACATGTTCGCAACATAAGAATAAACGAGCATCTTTGAAGGGTACAATTTTATTTCGTCCGCCATCTTGGATTTTAAAATAGCGGAAAAAAATATATATTTAGTAAAAACTCTAGTTAATTCTCTGTCTAGTGCAGTTTATCCCATTAAAATCAATGGTATAGTTCAAAAGTTATAATGAAAAAAAATTGTCCGGTTTTTTTTGGGTCACTCGGTATATAAGGTGTAATTTATTTGATGCACCCAACTTTAAGGGGAGGTAAAAAAGGTCAAAAGAAGGATTTTTTTCCTATTACATTTTGCATCAAACCCAAACCTTTTTTTTATTTAGATACAGGGTATCAAACTTAAATTTTTTTTTTCAATTTACAACAAACAATCGAAATTTTGTGAAATAAAGCATAACAATAAAGGTAATATTCAAGTGTTAAAACTATTTAAAAAAATAAAAATACTCAAAATTATTACCAAAAACCTGTTTTTTTCCAAAAATGTTTTAACAAATATAGTACAAATATTATTAAGGAGCCTTTAGATATATACAAACGCCTATCTTAAATTTGTTTTTAATTTATTAGTTTATAAAAAAATAATCTTTAAAAATTAACAAATCTATACCTATTGGAAAAAAACATTTTTGGTCATAATGATTAGAGGCCATGTATGTATGACATATTTTAAAGAAATAGGGACGCGACAAAATCAAAGGACGGAAATATCGGTCTTCTATACTCTAGACTTCTTTGTAGAGACATAAGTTTCGGAAACTTAAAATAAACGATTTTTGACAAGCATTTGTGACGGACAAACGGGTTTGTATATATGTTGCATGATAATTGATGTCACTTACCGCTGACAACATAAATTATTTTAGTGAAACGCCAGTGAACTTGGCAAGAAAATAACATAACCAAAAAAAATTGAGTTTAAGTAACTTTGAAGAATTTCTGGCGTCTCTATTGCTTTAAAATATGTCATACATACAGGATCTCTAATAATGATAAAAAAAATTATTTGACGTCAAATTTGTCATTTCTAAAATTCATAGTTTGCCCCCACTCTTCAAACTTAATAAACGCTTGTAAACAAAAAACTTTTGATATAAAGTTATTTTAACTTTTTGTCTACTTTTAACATTTGCCACTATCCCTTAAAGTCTCGCGCATCATTTAAATTACACCCTGTATATATGTATGTACATGCTATGTGCTATATAGGTAGTACATAAAAACTCGTAAATATAACATGCCAAGCATGGTCATCTTTTATATTATTCTGGCCTGTGAAACTTCTGATCTGAGGGGCCCGTCTTAACATTACAGCTATCAAGGGTTGCCCACTGACCGACACCAACCAAGCGCGGATCTAGAGAAGGGGTAATAATCGACGAAAAAATTATCTGTAATATTTTTTTTTTCTGGGGGGGGGGGGGTAATTCTCCTATTTCCCTTTAATTGTTAGCAAAAAGTTAATTTTTTCCCTCAAATCTGCGCTTGACACCCACACAAAATTTTGTAGTTAGGAGGTATTTTTTGACCCAAATAACTTTAAGCTTTGGCAAGAATAAAAAATATATTTTGATTATCAGAAAAAAAAACAATTTGAACTTTTTTTATTTTGTAGAACCCTGGACGATCACAGATACTGCCTGCAAACAAACTCGCAGCTTTTGAGATGTGGTGCTATACTGCTGCAGGCTACGAATATCTTGAACTACTGTAAACAACGTAATTTTTAATGCATGCAAAAGAAAAAATAAAGTAAACAAAAACAAGAAAATATGTTAATGGCATTTGTTTTTATGTAAAGAAAACATGTTAATGGAATTTGTTTTTATGTTTTTGTCATAAATATACTGCAAACCTTATGAAGAACATTAGTTTATTCAGTAGCGCACCCAGGAATATGTCTTGGGGGGGCCCGAGGTCTTATGATGTCGTATTTCATGCTATTTTTTATGTTTATTCACGAAATATGTGGAAAAAATATACAAAAACCTTAGGCTTGGGGGGGGGCCCGGGCCCCGGGCCCCCCCCCTGGGTGCGCCCATGGTTTATTGTACTAATTTATAAAAAAAAACTTAAAGAAATATAGTTTTTAACTTAGGTATACATTTTAAACTCTTAACCTAGACCAAAAAATTTCAAAGATTAATAAACTGTAGGGTTTAAATCGAGGTTTAAATGATAAAATAAATGGATCCATGATGGATCTGATACCTTCCTAGCCCATTAGCCCATTACAAGTAAACTCCATGCTATATCAGCCTTGAAATCGGTTTTTTGTAAATATCTCAGAAACGAAAGCTCTTATGAAGTTTTTGCTTACAACACAAATTATTGAGAAAAATATGTTCTACTATGTTCAGAAATCTAATCAGCTTGTTACACTGTCGAACACCATTTTACCTGAAAATTTCATGAAAATCGGTTCAGCCGTTTAGGAGCTATCGTGTTACGGACAGACATACACACACACACAGACAGACGTCACACTGATATTGCTAAGAATGGTTCAAATCACCCAAATAACACATTTTCGGCGTTATCTAAAAAAAAATTCGTCGAAACGAAACGGCTTCCCCTACTATATGCGGTTTTTGGAATATGGTAGAACATTTTACCATTGATTTGTATTATAACCAAAAACTTAGTATGGGCTTTCGTTTCTGAGATATTTATTAAAAAAACCTGTTTTTAAGGCTGATATATAGAGTTCACTTGGAGTGTGCCAATGGGCTAAGAAGGTATCAGATTCATCATGAGGTTTACCTTGTTTGTGCTTTTTTATAACTGCGACATTCACTTTTCTTTTCAGAAAATTTGCGGTATAAGATAAACCCTACAACTACGTTTACGATCTCTTAAAATAAGCGCAGTGTTATAAAGTTTCACCCCAAAAAACTTTTTTGGTAATGCATGTAAAAACTAAGAATAAAAATAGTTCAAAAAGGGACTTTGGTTAGCTCATTTTAAATATGACATTTATAGGTTATCTAAGCAACATATCAGTTTTAAATTGAACAGCGTATATATTATTTTTAAAGATTGAATTTTACTTTGACGGTTAAAGCTTGATTTAATGACATTCTCGACAAATCTTACAAGTAATTCGGTTTTTAAATTGTTAAAGTTATTAATATATTTTAACATAAATTACAATACTTCTTTTGACTGACAAAAGAATGGTGTTAGGTTTGATGTATTCTATTATTATAAATATGTCAAAACAAATCCCAATTATTATAAGGTTATTTATTATCGGATTTTAAATACTGCTGGAAAAAAAGTTTATAACTTGACTAGATTAAATATTTGAATTTATAAAAAATATCGTTAAATTAAGAAATATTAATTCTTTAAAAATAATAGAAAATATAGAGGGTGTTCCATTTAAAAAATATGTTGTCACATACCCAACTAGAAGGTTATAAATGTTATATTTGACAGCTATAGCTTAAAATTAGCTAAACAAGGTCCCTTTTTAAACTTCTTTTATTTAAAATTTATTTGAAATGTATTACCAGAAAAGCTTTTTGGAGTGTAAGTTTATAACCGATCACACTATATAAATAGTCCTTGCCATACGCAGTTACACTTATATGACTTTGATATGATATAACATATTTCCTAACCCGAAATATTTGATAAATAAAATTAAAGACAAAACTGACATTGTCTTAAATAAAAAGATGCTGACTGTATTTTGACAAAAAAAAACGGACAGATAAAAACAACTCGAAAATGCCGTTTTTTAGAACTTTTCTTGGTACTGTCATTATGCACATGATAAACAAAGAGGTTGGAACTTTCACAAAAGTGTAACTGCCTATGGCAAGGACTATACAGGGTTATTGGTTATATATGCTTGACTTTTATCAAGGGTTAATGAAGTTAATGGAAAAAACTTTAAATACAAAGTTGCATAATTATCTCCATATTATCTTTTGGACTGTGTCAAAAGTGTTGCTACAAATTTACATTGAAGTATTTACGGAATCCTATTTCAAGTCGATTATGATTAGAGCACTTTAATAGTAAATTAAAAATAATGTAACACAAAAACGGTCTACCCAAATGTCAAGAAACTATATATTTTTAAAATGAGGACAAATATATCTTTTTCTGGTGACCAATAATTTACAGGGTGTTGCCTTTAACTTAAGAAGGCTGTTTTTGTCACTCCTGACATAGTCCAAAAGAACAAAATTTGCCACGCAAATATAACCAATCAACCTGTACATAAAATACAAAAATGGAACAATACCTTGCATAGACGCACCCAAAATTGTTGAATTTGTATATCACCAGGAATCTTTATTTAAAACTACAGATACTACATTTAGTAAAAGAAATAACACGCTTGGTATGGATATATACTTTGTATGGATATATACCTCCAAATATTTTACAAGGAGGCATCACCTCCTCCATCATTGTTGAGGGGTGGTTTAATTGATTGTGATTTCTGGGCATATAAAAATTTTAACATTTTTCGTATGTCTATAAGATGGATGAAAAATACCACAGGGCCATAGTGTCAAGAATTGGCTTTATTGGTCTTCGTCACCTATTTTGATCGATTACCAGATTACCAATGATCCCCCCAACACTGCCTAAACTTAACAGACCCAAAAATGCCTCAGTAAGAAATACTGACTGTTACGGTGTCTAAATATTTTTTTAATTATTAACAGTTTAAGCTAGAGTAGTGATACCTAACGCGCATATCGCACTGATTCTTTAGCTCTAAAAAAATTATACAGGGTGTCCCGCAAAGGACTATACACACTCCTACCACAGATTTCTTAGACCAACATTAGTCGATTAAAGTAAACTTACTTTAGTCCGAAATTGCTCCGTTTCCAAGATACAGGGTGGTAAATTTAAAAGATAAAATCTATTTTTGTAAATATTATGAAGTTTTAAATGTAATACTGTTAAAACTCGTACCCGGGGGTTTCTTAGGTTGCAAAATCCATGTCTTTTTTCTCAGTGTATTTTCTTACTTTTTTGGTTAGGAAAATATTTGACTAACATTTTAAAGCAAAAAAGTTATTAGTCCTGGATCAAAAATCGGGACACTAAAACTGAAATAGCACAAAAGCCGCTTCCAATCTGCAGGAGTCAGCGAAATTACACCAAATGGGCCGCGGTGGACCGCTTCTTAATTTTAAACTCGTCAATCACATATCACAAAAAAATTTAATTTTGTAAAGATCGCTTTGCACTTTGCACATGTAATTATTGTCAATATAAATTGCCACAAAAATAATGTACATTTCATCAAACTGGTCGATTTTTACATTTACAGCCCCTATCTAGAGGCTACCCCTGAGGATCAAAAATTTTGCATTTAGTGCCACTCAGGTGCTGCGTTTATGAGATCCAGAATGATTTCCAGATTATGAAGTGGGGTTAAAATAAGATGTCGCTCCTTACAGCCCTAAGGGACCAAGGGCAAAGTATTAAGTATTTAAATTTAAAAAATAGCCCACCGCAGTTTGTGCAATTTTGCTGACATAGGGAAGAGAATAAGTCAAACATTTTTTATGACAAAATTTGTTGCCCGTTCAATTTTTTTGTATGACTGACCTGTAAGTAATGGTATAAACTACCAATTCAGTCAAACCTATAGATGTGCAGGTGCAATATAGAATACTTGTAGGCCTATATACAGTGTGTCCACAGATTGAGTACATGTATGGTATAAATGACATAAAAAATTAGAATTAGATTGTTATTTTCTGGGAATCGCTCTTGCTTGGTCTCTAACTCAAATGTTAAAAAAATGAACCAAATCAATTAATATACAGGGTGGCTTGGTAGGCTGATTTGATAAAAACTGTTAAGATTATTTGTTTTAAAAATATCGGAAAAGGTTATTATCAAGAGTTGTTTAGAATCAAAAGTTACGTCAGATTCTCAATTTTCAGAAAAATCAGCTTTTTTTGATTTTTTAAGTCGGTTATAAAAAAAATTTTAGACGATTTTTAGCTGATTGTTGTGAAAGTTGAGAATTAGCCGAAATTTTTAATTATAAACAACTTTTCTTAATAACCTCTTCGATATCTCTTAAAACAAGGGTACTTTATTCTTAACAATTTTATAAAATCTACCTGATAAAACCACCCTGTATATTAATTGAGTTGGCTCATTTTCTTAACATGTTAGTTTAAGACCAAGCACGAGCGATTACCAGAAAATCACAATCTAAATCGATTTTTTTTGTCATTTATACTTTACCTGCACTCAATCCGTGGACACAATGTATGTGCCAAATTTCATTACTCTAGCTTAAAGTGTTAAGAATTAATAAAATATTGTGACACCTTAAGCTTCTTTTTAATTAAGGTATTTTTGGGTCTGTTAACAGGTCAGGTCAGATGGGATTATTAATAAATAATAGATTAAAACAGGTGTCATAAAATCTTCATCAAAAAGCTAATCAATGAAAGACACTATGGTCCCGTTTCAAGTTTTTAACAAAAACAGTCAAAAAACCCATTTAAGGTGGAGTGGGAGGGTTCGTTGCTTTCTTCATGAAACCTCGTATTCGCTAAATTCCGGATGTGGCTTGAACCAGGCAGCCTTGTGGTTCTCGTCAAACATTTTTTGGTATTTGACATTTCCAGCATCAGATAAAAACTATTTTTTCCAATTCCATGTGGTGGCGGTGCAGGATGGTTCCTCACTTCTTTTGTTAAGCCAAAACAGAAAAGCTATTCCATACTTGCAGCCCCCTGTGTTAAAAAATAAAAGTTTCTCATTAGCATTGCATTAAAATAAAATGGACAGCCTGTTAAAATTGGTAAAGACAGCTTTCCTTTAATATTGCTAGTTTCTATTTATTTTAAATCATCATCTAAAATCTATTTAAAAAATCAATATGACTGCTGAATAGTTTTTATCCCTGGAGTACTATTGAGAGCTTAATATTGGCTATTCAAGGAGGAGGGGGCAGCCGGACGGCCAACGGAATTATGAAAAAAATATGTTAATATAATTAAACACTCTACAGGAAAAAAAGTGTAAATAAACAAAATTCAACTTTTGGGTAGAAACAGCGGTTAAATATTGGCACACTTTTTATATATTTGAAATTCAAACCAAACTGCTATTAAAGCAATTTTCATTAAATTTTTAGACTAAACTTAAATAAGGGACAGGAGTTAACACAAAATAAATCAAATATAAGGGTAGTTTTTAAAGGGTTGGAAATTATAAACATAGGTACAGAAAGATATAGTCGTTAAATCATGATCATTCCTCAAATATATGTTTACTAAGAGCTGTAGTTTATAATATATTTGCAAAAAATAATTTCTACAGGTACACTCGTGCTCATAAAAATCCCGTACATGAAAAATTTAATTGATAATTTTGAGTGTCGCTTACTGAAAATCCACATGTCTCTGCATTTTTAATTTTTTTGTGAGATCCAAAATGTCAGAGTCAATTTTATAAATGTGCTTTTGTACTATAACTATAAACTTAATTTTTTTTACTTTTTCAGCTGCCATAACTCAAAAACCTATTTTTTTTATTTTTATCAAATCTGACAATTTTTTGTCTTACTTGACCACTATTCTATGTGCAAAGTGTAGATACATATTTTTATTTTTTGGGTTATAATTGTCTTAGAAAACCAAAAACCATCCAACAATAAAGTTCTCCTTTTTATTTTCAGTGTAGTTTTATAAAAATATTTTGGTATAATTTTGGTCAATACTAATAAGTTGTTAATGAAGAGAAGTTTAAAATACATTTTTTTCAAAATGCTTGTTTCTATAAAAAAATATTAGAAGCAAAGCAGTTTGCATAAAATGAGAAATTAGTGTAATGATAATACTTTAATGTTTCTATATCAGCAAGACCACTATTCAGGCAACTTAGGTAATATCTTGTTTTATATGATTATGAATCATACTTAATTTTGTGTTTAAATATTTTAAAAAAATTGTATTTCAAAACCTCCATAAACCTAGCAAGCCCACTTCAATAAAAATAAATAAAATACATTCCTGATTTATGTGCTCTTTATGTGCTAATTTCGTCCACTTTTTAAAATTTTGCTGCTCCTTTGGTTTCCATGGAAATTTAAAAAAATTATGGGCATGCTAGCTTTATACAGGGTGTTTCAACTAACAGGTAACAGAGGTGTTTTTGGGTATTTTTCGTGCGAATTTGGAGAAACGCTCGGACACGTCGATTTTGTTTGCAAGGGGGACACCTTTTGGCTATCTTGAAATTTTCGTAGCACGAACCCCCTGCGAGGGGTATACTTTACCCCTATATTTTGAATAGGGAAAGTAGGTCTAGTGATACCTTGTTTTGAAGCTCTCTTGAATATCTTTACAACCGTGTAAAAATTTAGAAAATTCATTAGTTTTTGAGATATTTGCTTTCAAATTTAACATGGAATGATAAAATAAAAATTAAATCCGAAAAATAATAAAATTTTTATTTTATCAGTCCTTGTTAAATTTGAAAATTTAACTTACTTTATATAAAACTAGCATGCCAATATATTTTTTTTTTTTTTTTGGTAACCAAAGCACAAACATTTAAAAAGTGGACGAATTAGTACATAAAGAGCACATAATTCTAAAATATATATTTTAGCTCACACTGCTACTATACTATAAGTAGTGTGAGCTATAGTGATCCTAATTTTTTTCGGAAAAAAAAAGTTGCTCCGATTTAAAAAATTTTTATAAATCATTGCATTTCAGATAATTTTAAAACTTTTTTGTCCCGCCGTCTGTCTGTCTGTCTTTAATGACCAACCCGCATAACTCAAAAACCGCTTGCCCGAATTGAATGAAATTTGGTACCTAGCCTGGACCTTGGATCGAGATGGTCCCATTTAAAAATGAACAAAATCCACCGAACGCAAGTCAAATAAAAGGGTGGGGGAGATACCTTTATACATATAAAGCCAGCATGCCAATCATTTTTTTAAATTTCAGTGGAAACCAAAGGAGCACAAAAATTTTAAAAAGTGGACTAAATTAGGACAAACAGAGCACACAATTCTGGAATATATTTTTTAAATTTTTATTGAGATGGGCTTGCTAGGTTTACGGAACTTATTTCAAAAGTTAAAGGCAAACTTTTTAACCCATAACTTCAAAAACTATAAGTCTAATATACCAGATTTTTTTTTGGGAAGTTTGTGTTCTTTAACGTTTATTTAAAACTTTTTTCTAAATTATCTAAATTAATAAAAAAAAGATCAAAAAATTATTTTGTATCAAATTACCCAAAAAAAATTATTTTTTGGGCTTTACTTACTTTCCACTATTAATGTGTTTCATTATTTATTCGTTATGATCTAAATAGTGGTAGTAATTCATATTGATCACTTCATAATCTACTTTTGGAAAATTGTTGGAACAACCTTTTGTGAATCCTTTTAATACCTAATCCTAAAAAGTAAGATAAAAATATTGTCCTGTTTATTTAAAAATAAATGGATCCATGCCGGATCTGATACCTTCCTAGCTAGCATATTAGCACACTTCAAGTGAAGTCATGATAATATATCAGCCTTGAAAATAGTTTTTTGTAAATATCTAAGAAACTAAGGCTCTTACGAAGTTTTTCGTTATAACACAAATTATTAAGTAAAGTGTAGTCTATTATACTCCGAAAACTGTATATTGATATGATGCTCAGTTAAAAAGTTAGCATTTTTCAAAGTTTCTAATTGTCAAGAAACTGTCATTAGCATTAATGGATTTTGACCAAAATCTAATCAGCTCGTAAGATTGTCGAGCACTATTTTACCTAAAAATTTTATGAAAATCGGTTTCGCGGTTAAGGAGCTATCGTGTTACGGACAGAAATAATATACACACACACACATACAGACAGACATCACGACGATATTGCTAGGATAGGTCAAAATACACCCAAATAACAAATTTCCGGCGTTATCTCAAAAAAAAAAAATCGTCCAAAATAATACCTTCTCTAGCCATTGCTATGCGGGCTAGGAAGGTAAAAAATTGATATATGCAATCATCTGTTCATTAAAAGTGCATAAGGCGAAGTTGAGTCCATTTTCTAGAGACCTAAGATTATTATATGAAATTGGCATTATGATTAGATAAAATTATTTAATTAATAGCAAATAAAGTGGAATCTATATCTCCTAAACTAATTAACCGAACCTAGCCACCTAACACAACCTATATAAATCGACTAAGGGGCCCTATTCTGACTTAGTTTTTTTTTAATAAATTATATTTATCCTGTCTCCTTCTACATTTGTGTTTTCCTAACCTTTGTCAATTGATTTCAAACATATTCTTACTTTGTAGGTAAGTGTATATCTCTGAACATTTTTCCGACCCCCCCAAAAATGTCCTCAAACACAATAACACCCTATATATAATATAGACAATGATGTTTTTTTTATAAATTGTGCATTTTCTTTTTAGAAAATGGGAGCACATAAAAAGCACTTAATTTTAGCATATGAATATTATAAAAATATTTATTATTTCTGTATGGGCTCGCTAGCTTTATCTGCCATTAATTTTTTAAAATTTCTGTGGAAACCAAAGGATCACAAAAATTTTAAAAAGTGGACGAAATTAACACATAAAGAGCACATAATTTTGGAATATATTTTTTTAATTTTTATTGAGGTGGGCTTGCTAGGTTTATAGAACATATTTCAAAAGTTAAAGGCTACTAAAAAAAAATTGTCAAAATTTAACATAGTGACGAACTTTTTAACCTGTAACTTCAAAAACTATAAGTCTAATATACCAGAATTTTATTTGGGAAGTTTGTGTTCTTTAACATTTATTTAACACTTTTTTCTAAATTATCTAAACTAATTTAAAAAAATTTAAATTACCAAAAAAAAATATATTTTTTTTTGGGCTTTACTAGGTGAGTCTTAAGTCCAATTAATTTTTCGTTATTTTTGAAAATCATGCAGTGTCCCCCTTTGGAGAAGTGTAATGAAATGGCCCACTAACATAATCTAATGTCCAAGATAACATCTAACTTACTTTCCACTATAATTGTGTTTCATTTCTGTGCTAAAGAAATCCATATGTTCTAAATAATGGTAGTAATTCATATTGATTACTTCATAATCTACTTTTGGAAAATTGTTGGAACAAACTTTTGTGAATCCTTTTAACACCTAATCCTAAAAAGTAAGATAAAAATATTGTCAGGTTTATTTTTAAAAACATTGATATATGCATCATCCGTTCATTAAGAGTACATAAGGCAAAGTTGAGTGCATTTTTTGGTGATTTAAGATTATTATATGAAATTGGCATTATGCTTAGATAAAATTATTTAATTATAGCTAATAAACTGTAATCTATTTCTCCTAAACTAATTAACCGAACCTAGCCACCTAACACAACCTATATAAATCGACTGAGGGGCCCTATCCAGACTTAGTTTTTTAAATCAATTACATTTATCCTGTCTCCTTCTACATTTTTGTTTTCCTAACCTTTGTCAATTGATCTCAAACATATCCTTACCTTGTAGGTAAGTGTATATCCCTGACCATTTTTCCCACCCCCCAAAAATGTCCTCAAACACAAAAACACCCTGTGCAGGTCAGCTATTAGTGTTGTTTTTTTGTGACATGTCTAGTTTAGGTAAAGTTTGTCTGAAAAATAAAATGTCATGGTTTTTTAACAAATTAATAAAACTATCTGTAATTTATGTATTTTTTTAAGAATCACTTGCACTGAGTTTAAACAATTGAAATCTACCACCCAATTATAACTATGCCTCTATTTTACTGAGTTTTTTATCCATTGAAGAATTATATGTAGCTCATATTGTCCCCTTCATGCAAAAACTAGAGAACTTGATAGAGAGTTTATCTATTTCTTGTCACTCTTTAAGTCTTTAAACAAGTTTCGTTGCTTGTACACGATATCTAGATGATGCATTAAAAAGAGAAAAGATGAAAAATAGGTCAGCTTTAACTGGATAACTCAAAAGGCATAAATTTCGAGTTATTTAATTGTTGCACTAAGGGGGTGATATTATGTAGGGTAAACAGCTCATGCCACAAATTCGCCGCAGTTACAAGTTTTATTATGCCTGGTTTAAACAGCCAACATAATGCACAAACCTAAATTTAGTAATATAGGTTTATGTCTTTTTCTACCATACCAAAAAAAAAAGTCGTGATAAGAAAAATGGGAGTTGAGACGTTATGGCGCCTTTTCAGCCACAGGACTATACAGGACCCCACAGGCAGGACTATACAGGACATGTACAGGACTATACAGGACCAAAAATTTATTAAAGTCCTGTAGGACAGTATACAAATTTGGTTCAGCTGATCACCCCTCGCACTAAATTTGCGTTTGTGCATTGCGTTGCTGCGTAAACTAGCCCTAATATTATAACTTATTTTGCAGCAGTGGTATTTTTTAAAATGTTCGTTTTTTCGTCTCCCAGACGTTTGGCCACGCTATCCTGTCACACCCTCGCTTATATGTAACTTAAAAACTTACCTAGATTTGTATGCCCACTGTGGAAAATAACAATGTAAATAAATCCTTTCAAAACACAGAATTCAGCGGAAAAATCACTTAAAACGGTAAAATTTACGAAAAAAAATCAATTTATAAACACGACAAACGTTTTCTGACATTTCTGTGACAGAACGTCATTTTCTGTCAATTAATTTTAGCCCGAAAACTAAAAGGCCAACGCAAACAGTCATCCAGATAAATACTTCACTTTAAAAATTATTCCAATCGACCAGTTATTTAATGACGTCACCAGCATTGAATGACGTCACAAGCATTCGTTTTCAAAAATTCCGTGGGGCACTGAATCGGTGATTTAAAATCTTTTTTTCGGGTAGAAAAAATAACATTTTTGGAAAAAAAAGTATTGGAATGGCTTCTAATGGCCTTTCGGCTGATGTATATCCCAAAAAAAAGGATATTTTTTTTAATGGGAAAGCCCCGTGTATTTGCCCAGTACACGAGTCGTTTGAGCCCGGCTTTAAAACAGTACTTGGCTAGTGTAGGAATAACCGTGAGCCCTTTGACTCGGCCCATTTTTACCGACCACAAATGGAAAACCAACGACTGTCAAATAATTATAAAAGTAACCCACTCCATCGACATGGCAAGTATACGCAATAACAATTATTCGCCAAGTACACGAGTCGTTTGATCCCGGCTTAAGATTGTTATTTTTGTCTTTATTTTCATTTACTTTTAGATTTTAAGTATGTATTTCCTTGTATGTAAGGCATTAGATTTTTAAAACAAAGTTATACACAGAACAGTTCCTACGTAATTCCTACCTTTATTTTTTTAATTTTATTAATTATTATATCGAATCTTCGAATTAACGACAGTTCGATAATTTTGCACTAATTGTATGATTGAATTGAACACAGTTGCAGTAATCAAAGTAACGATAGTAACGAATATATAAAATGATTACTTAGTAGTCGAGTAACGATTAGTAACGAGTATTGAAAATTACGAAAATCAACACCTCTAATCCCTACTAGCCTTATGTTAAAATTTTCAATAAGTTTCTAGTACTTCTTCAATTTTTCTCTTCCGTAATAAACCTTACCCTTGTGTTAATACGTACCACAATCATAGGATGCGCTACTGTCACTTCCTCATCACCGGTCAAACAATTTGGTGCTGGATTTCTGGCTTTCAGAAAAACATCTACAGGCTCGTAAGTGATTGTATCATCACCTTCGTTATCTTCTACATTGATCTTCGTTTTCCATTCCCTAACAAATATGTTTATAATGTAGCTAGGGGTGAATGAGAATTCACATACACGGTAAAAAAAATTGTCTTAGATCAAAGCAAATTGCTTTGATGTAAAATAATTTGTGCTTGCCGATTCACCAAGAGAATATTTTCTTGATATAGCACAAAAATGTTTTGCCTCTTTATTTTAATGTGAAACAGAAATTGTTTTATTATAAATTGGAACTGAATTAATCTAAGGCACCGTTTTCTCTGGAAGCAAAATATTACTCATGTGAAGAGAATTTGCGATATTACAAAATGGAGTATACCAAAACAAAACAATTAAAGAAGAAAAATAAAGTCTCATTTCAAGATTAAACGCTGCGTTAATCTAAAAAGAAATATTTTTTTATGTTTTCACTGCAGAAAAAATCGATTTTTCTGCACCCTAGGAACTAGAATTCGGTTTGTACACTTAAGAGATAAAAGTGTACTTTTCAGCCCTATTTTTAGGTACTAAAATTATACTTTTCAATCTTGCGGAGATTAAAAGTAACCGCAAAAATCTAGTAAGTAAGCATTCAACACACAAAACTTTAAGGAGATATGCGCTCGGGCTAGAACATTTTCGCCAAGGTATTAAATCTTCCGGTCTTTATAGTTCATTCCATAATTTTTGAGATAACTTTTTGATAGTAATCAGCTGTTACCATAACAAATAGCATAGGCCAGCAAAAAAAAATTGTAAAAAGTTATCCCAAAAATAATGATATGGACTTTCGGTTTTCAATGTACTATTCTTATTGGTCATATAATAATTTCTCAAAAATTTTGTTGAATATTTTTCTAGACTAGTCAGATTATTTGGAGGAGCTTGAGCTCCAGGCATAATACCTAGAGAATGTAAAAACTACGACTACAGAAGGGGCTCTGAGATGGCTTAATATACCAAAAGATTAAGAAAAGAATTTTATTTAAAACTAGTATGAAAAAAAATTAACAAAATTTATTATTTTTCGGAAGACACTGCGTCGCGGAAATTTTTTTGTAGACATAACGAAGAAAACTTCTGAAAACTTAAGTTGCTACAGAAGAAAATGTTTGCAGTATAAAAAACTACTGGAAAATTGAACACATTTTGTAGATATTACGAAAATAATGGCGCCGCAGATGAAAATTTGAAAAATATTAAGTATATTTTTAAGAAATTGTCGCCAGAATAGAAAATTTTTTGGTAAATAGTAAAAAATGGAGGCAACCGCTACATTTGTCGTTTTATCACTAAAAGTAAAAAATTTCTAAATTTCGAGTTGTGTCATTTTCGCTCTGTGGGTGCGATATATCATGGGAAATATTTGGTCCTAACAACGCGTCTAGTGAATCAACTTAAATGCGAAGTGAGGTAGTTGCCCAAAAAGTTTGGTACCCTCGACCTTTTCAATGCAAACTCATACCTCATTTTCTTTTGCACCATATAATTCACCATAACTTTTTAATTGCAGATTATTTAATTTTTTAAAGAGCGGCAATATCATAATATTCTTAAAATTTAAGATTGGAGTCAAAGCGCTCTCTGCCACCGCAAAGATCCTCGACTACCCACTAAGAACAAAATCGTAAAAAACGTTAAATAAATGTTGAAAAAAAAATGTTTTTTTCTAGCACAAATTTGTGTTAAAATTAAGTCAACTTTTCACATTAAAAAAACATGTAGAAAATCCTAACGAAAATTTCATGTAAAAGCATTACCAAAAATAAATTTCTTAATAACGTTGAGAAACCAATATTTAAAAAACCATAATTTTATTAACATTAAAAACAATACCATCAATATATGGTTATTTTTATAATGTTTTTCCTAGATCTCATTCCTAACGTTGAATTTAAGATATATGAAGCTAAGTAATAAATGTTTTGTTATTTGAACATTAAAAAAAATATACTATAGAGGGCGCTGCAGCATAGTTCCACTTAGGGTCACTGCATCCTGGAAGCCTGGCGTCTCCCAGGGGTAGCGACACGAGTGTCAAAACCGTACTCAAAATTCCATAGACGTTCGTGAAAAATACTCATTTTTATACAGTCTGAGAAAAAAAATGTTTTAATAAAACTTAAAAAGAACTCGTTTTTGTACAGCTTAAGAAATAAAAAATATGTTCCTTGAGTTTTTGGGTTATGAATATTTATTGTAGGTATATTTATTGTTAACAATCATTTTCTTTTAAATATTATTTGTGTTTTTTGTATAAAAATAATACGTAATAAATAAACAAACAGGACAGAAATACATTTGTATGTTAAATGTTTATTAATCCTATATAATATATCAAAGGACAAAATGAAACTAAATAACAAGGTTCATACGCTATTTTTTGCATTATTTAGTTTATTTTTCAAGCTTTTTTTCTATTTTTTCGGTGTTTTTTGGTTCTGTGGTTCTTATTTAGTGACCTTTTATCCCGATTTTTACATTTTATCAAAATACAAAAAAAAGCCCAAAAACAGTTCGAGTTTTATTAACGTTAGGCTTTAATTACTTATAATTTTATAGTATATTTCATATAAATATCTTAATATTATTGTTCGAAAGCACAAACTTCGAAAATCATTTTTTTCAAACCGAAAATTGTTCGAAAACATTTTCTTCGACCAAAAGATTATTCGAAAACGTTTTCTTCAAAAGGAAAATTGTTCGAAAACGTTTTCTTCAAACAGAAATTTTTCGAAATCATTTTCTTTGAACGAAAATTTGTTCGAAATTATTATTTTAAAATTGAAATTTGTTCAGAAACATTTCTTTGAAAACAAATTTTTCGAAAAAAAATGTTTAGACTTGACTTGCCAAACTTAACACAACTCATATAGTTTGACTAATGGGGTCTTTTAATAACAATTTTTGGAAACTGGTGTGAAACCAAACCGAACCAACCGAAACCTATTTTCGAAAAATGATTTCCCTAAATTAGCTTTCCGGTCCTCATTTTGGAAGGTTGAAATCGGTGTTACTCTAACCTTTCTCAATTAAGCATATCAGGAAGTATCTGGACCGGTTGGGATACGTTTGCGATCAATTGACAAAGTTTAGGAAAATACCAATTTCGACCTTCCAAAAGGAGGAAAGTAGACAAATTTTCAGACAGTTTACGATCCCGGAAAAGAAGTCAGGGTTTTTTTGAAAAAAAAATATGTTAGAAAGACCTTGCCTTAGTCAAACTATATAAATTGTGTTACGTTTGGAAATCCAGGTCTAAAGCGTCTTTTTTCGAAAAACTTGCTTTCGAAGAAAATGTTTTCTATTCAAAGAAAATGTTTTTGAACAACTATTGCTTACGAACAACTTTCCGTTCGAAAACAAATTTCCGTTCAAAGAAATGGTGTTCGAACAAATTTCCGTTTGACAAAAATGTTTTCAAACAAATTTCCGTTTGAAAAATATTTTCGAGGCAAGAAATTTTTTCGAACAATTTTCCGTTCAAAAAAATGGTTTTCGAACAAATTTCCGAAAAAAAAGGTTTCCGAACAAATTTCCATTAGAAGAAATTGTATCATAAAAACTTCCGTTCAAAAAAATGTTTTCGAACAAAGTTATGCGA
Source organism: Aspidapion aeneum (assembly GCA_963576565.1). NCBI lineage: Eukaryota > Metazoa > Arthropoda > Insecta > Coleoptera > Brentidae > Aspidapion > Aspidapion aeneum. Next base: position 51,627,075 of record OY755039.1, read on the forward strand.
CCCGTCGTGTTGCTACCCAAAAAAATACCTAGAAGTGGTAAATAAAAATTCTTAGACCTTGAGTTTTTATTGGATGTCGATTTTTTTAAAACTTTTCTATGAGTGTGTGTGTACCTGTATGTCTCTTACTTCAACTTTGTTTTGCAATAATTACAGTGTAGCTACTTTCGATCTTTGTTTGGATCTTTTGTTTTTCAATCTTCTGTATTTTCGACCTTTTGTACTTTCGAACTTTTGTATTTTTGACTTTTTGTACTTTCGACCTTTTCTTCGCCGCCCGCTTTTTTTTGAACACTAATAAAAATAATAGTAGGTATATTATAAACCTAGGCCGTACAGTGTTTACTTTTAATCCCACGGCGGGGATTTTCATCCCGACCGGAAGGAGGGCTATAATTTTCTAAGTGACCAAAAGGGACTTTAATGCCAAGGTTTATTTTTATATACTATAAAAATAATAATAATCACAAACTAAATAAATAGGTATTAAACAACTTACCGTACTGTAGTTTTAGCATGTCAACCCTCCGTATATAATAAAACAGTGGGCAGTGATAGTTGTCACGGCATTACATTAAACAAAAGTCAGTCAGATGCTAACAAACAATGTGGAAAAAATAATATTTATTTCATAACAAACTAAATAAGTTTAGTCTAGAAAATGTTAGAACAACATTTCTGGAAGATGGAACAAACAAGGGACCAAAGAATAAAGCATATTCTTACTTTGAGATGGGCATGGAAAAGGCCACCGAAGAAAGCAGCTTTCAGTACCGAAAATGATGCAATAAACAGAATTTCGAAAATTTCACCGTTTCCTGGTTTACATTCTGGAGAAGTCTAGAAAGTTAAATGCTTCGTTTATATGGAAGCAATATTCTATAACGAAGGACACAATAACAATCGAAACGAACCAAGTCATCAGCAAAGTACAGTAAGCTTACGGCAAACTGGAAGCAACAAAATAATCGTTATCGTGTATATATTTTGTTTTTTTGTTTTTTGTATTATGATAAAATAAAATATTCCAAAAACCTATATTTTGCCTTTATGGTTTTAAAGAAATTACTTTTTTTTTACTATCACTGGGTACAAGGAATACTACCTTAGCCCATGAAAAAATGGATTAAACGTACACCTTTATTCCCTAGAGAGCATAAAAAATTTATTTAGAATATATATAAAACATGCAAACTATATTTTTGGTTTTTTGCGCTGTGTGGGTCCTATAATAAATATTGAAATCATAAAAAACTTAATTTTTTTAGGTTTATTTATTTGGACAGTCAAATTTATACACCGGGTGTGACGGACAGTTCTTTACGTAACATTTGTAAACCATTTAATTTTTTTGAACATAAAAAAAGCTACGCTCCTGACAGTGTCAGATTTGCGTTTTTCGTAATTGAGGTTATGTTTGGTGTCGCTACCCCTGGAGACGCCAGGCTTCCAGGATGCAGTGACCCTAGTTCCACTACCAGAATGGGCCATCGCCATTTTTAGTTGCGTTTCGCTGCGTGTTCATACAAGTTGGTAGGAGATACGCTTTGTGCAATTTTTGTTAAAATATTTACCTTTTGTAGAAACAAACATGGTAAATTAAAACCACAGTTATTATTAATGATAGTGAATACATATTTGGACAGGAATATACACCGGTTGTGTGGAAAAGACTTTAGTTAAAAAAGAACAATGTTGTATGCAGTGATTTAAATGAAGCATCACAAAATTAGGTAAGAAAAGTAAACAAAAGTAAAAAAATTGTTTTGTATGGAATATCGCATACCTAACGTTATAGGTAATTAGACAGGGAATGCGACAATTCACCGCGGACGATTAGCCGCCGGACCTTAAGCCGCGTATTCATTTAAGGCAGAATAATCAAGCCTCGCAGTGGAACCAAACGAATGCTTTGTTTGCATTCATGCTAAAGTGAATACGCGCCTTGAAATTGTTTGCCTTGTATTCACTTGAGCATGAATTATTTCGCCTCGTGGCGAGGCACTTACTACTAAATTATTGTTTACATAGAATTTTAAATTTTATTTTCAGAAGCTACGGATCCGAATTTTCTTTACTGAGTGTCGAGTTCACGAAAACCTCAACAGACTGTTGCTACCCTGCGTTTCCAAAATAGAATAATTTTATTTACGTTATTTATGTTACTTTATCTTTAGAGATATTTGAAAAAAATATATTTTTTCATTATTAAAAAATCATTTATTTTTCAATGTTAGAAAAACATTTCTTTTCCACTGTTAAAAGTCAATATATTTTTAACGTTTGAAAACCACTTTAAAAAAACGTTATAAAAACATGATTATTTTTCTAACGTCAGAAAACGGGTTATTAAGCTTCTTTTTCACTATGAATATGACGTTAGAACTAACATCCAATCTAACGTTATGTTTTTAAATTAAACATTATTTTGACATTATTAAAATGTTTTTATGTTTAGTGGGTATTTATTATATTCAATATTGCTTATTGGAGAAACTTACTCAAAGCAAAACGGTCCAACTTCCTTAAGCTGAGGTTTGCCACCATTTTGAACTTCGTCAGGATTTAGAACGGAAAATATGTAAACGTGGAAGTCAAGATAAAAAGGCACTGTCAAAAACATCCCTCTGATTTCGTTGCCCGGTTTTAGGTTCACCATCTATAATAAATAAAATTAAATGACAACTGCGGGAGGTAACAATGGTTTTCATGGCGCTTATGCACTATAATGAATACTAAATATTCTAGTAATGTACACATAGTTTGGTAAAGAACGCGAAATCCAGTTAAAATATAGATATGTACCAATTTTCTATTTTTTTACAAATATGCAGGGCGTGCCTAAAAAGGTGCCCTTAAAACGTAAGAGTAAAAAGAAAAAGTCATCACTTTACGACTATTTAAAAATTGGGGTCGCGGAACTTTGTTCGAAAACACTTTGTTCGAAAACCATTTTTTTGCAAGCAATAGTTCGAAAACACTTTCTTCGAATGGAAACTTGTTCGATAATACAGTTTCTTCGAACGGAAATTTGTTCGAAAACAGTTTCTTCGAACGGAAATTGGTTCGAAAACATTTTGTTCGAACGGAAATTTGTTCGAAACATTTTGTTCGAACGGAAATTTGTTCGAAAACATTTTGTTCAAACGAAAATTTGTTCGAAAGAACATGTGTTCGAAAAAATTTTGTTCGAACGGAAATTTTTTCGAAAAAAATTTGTTCAAACGGAAATTTGTTCGAAAACGTTTTCTTCGAAAAGATTTTGTTCCTTAAAAACAGCAACTGTTTGACTAAGGGGTCTCTATCTAACATATTTTTTCAAAAAAAAAAAACTTTCCTGACTTCCTTCGCGGTATTCTAGAGGGTGTGAAACCAAACCGAACCGAACCGAACCGGCATCCTAGAGGTTGTGAAACCAAACCGAACTAAACCGATACTTCGATTCGGTTCAGTTCGGTTCGGTTCAGTTTTGTTTCACACCCGCTAGGATCCGGCGAAAAAAGTCAGGAAAGTTTTTTTTTTTTAATGTTAGAAAGAGACTCTTTAGCCAAACAGTTGCTGTTTTTAATAAACAAAATGTTTTCGAACGAATTTCCCTTCGAAGGAAAGATTTTCGTACAAATATCCGTTTAAACAAATTTTTATCCAACAAATTTTTATTCGAACAAAAATTTTTTCGAACAAAAGTCTTTTCGAACAATATTTCGTTCGAACAAAATGTTTTCGAACAAATTTTCGTTCGAACAAAATGTTTTCGAACAAATTTCCGTTCGAATAATATGTTTTCGAACAAATTTCCGTTCGAACAAAATGTTTTCGAACAAATTTCCGTTCGAAGAAAATGTTTTCCAACCAATTTCTGTTCGAACAAATTTCCGTTCGAAGAAAATGTTTTCGAACAAATTTCCGTTCGAACAAAATGACTTTCGAAGAAAATGTTTTTGAACAAAATTTGAAGAAAATTTTTCGAAGAAATTTCCGCGAACCTAAAAATTGCACTAAACCCTGAAACGCCGTCAAAAAAATTAAATAAATGGATCCATGATCGATTTGATACCTTCCTAGTCCATTAAAAAACTTTACGCTATATCAGCCTTGAAATTAGTTTTTGTAAATAGCTCCAAAAAATATTCATTTCTAACGAACAGGGTGTATCAATTTTTGCTGCAAATGCAGTGGTGAAGAGACACTTCCTGTTCGTGAAATGGGAGAGGAAAGGGAACGGCGCGAAACCATGATTTGTGCCGCAGCAGAAACTTTGCCTCCCTGTTCCACTAATGATGTGGGCGATGATATTTATATATGATATTTCACCCTTAACAGTCCGAAACATTTTGAACGACATGGGTACCGGAGTTTTAAAGTAAAGAAAACGTAAGAAATTTTTCCAGATCATTTTCGAAGAATAGTATTATGTAAAATCTGATTGGAAAAGCGAATCAGGATGAAAATGTTATTAAATATATTGGTTTTACAGACGTTTGTTCGTTATTGGTCACGAAAAAAAACATTTGCATTCTGCAGAACCATGAAATTTAATGGGGTCAAAAGCAAAAAGTTAAAAATAAAGTAGATATTTATTGTAATAAACGGCAGAAATGCTCAAATAGGGTGGTAAAGCTGTAGTTAATACCCTCCATATTCTCCTGAATAGAATACTAAAAGAAAACATAATTCCAAGCCCAAGCAACTGAAAAGAATTCATAATCATTATTCTACACAAGAAAGGCAATATAGCAGAAAACTATCGACCTGTAACACCCCTCAATGTAATTTATAAGCTTTTCAAAAAATTATTAACAGATAGACTAACAACAAAATATGATGGATATTAATCCAAAAGATCAAGCAGGCTTCAGAAAAGTTTTGATTGATGATATCGACTTATAAACAGATAATAAAAAGAACTGATAATAATGCTGAAAGAACTGGATACAGCGACTAAGCGACTAAAAATATAGGCTTGAGTATGAACTACACTAAAACTAAAATCATAACAAACACAGATAAGGATATCCCGATCAGAATAAACTCAGAAAAAATACAATAATAGAGGAATATAATAAATAAAACAATAATTATATAGGTATCTGGGACAAATAATTAAACTAAAAGAAGAAAACCAAACAGCAGAAATCAAGAGACGAGTAAGATTGGCCTGGACAGGATTCGGTAAATGAAGCTAAAACATATTTTAAAAAAATATCTTCAATACCTCAAAACGAAAGTTTATAACCAATGTATCCTTCCTGTACTTACCTATGGACACTTACGAAAATTAAACATAGACAAGGAAACAAAAGCCCAAAGATCAATGGAAAGACAAATGTTACATATAAAGCCAGGGCTATCAAAACGGACGGGCCACGATCCTCCACTTTGTTGACGTCACATCCGGGGCTGATTTTTTTTTGATGGCCACGTTACGACACAGCTGATTGGCATTAAAATATTGAAGTTGAAATGACGGTTCATGAATATTTGATTTTTTTTTTAAATAAAGCCGGTTTTGAGATTGTTTTTACTGTATTCTTTTAGAACAATTTTTTTTTAATCTATAGTAATCCTTAATTTTTCAGAGCCGCTTCATTAGCTTACATAAAAATTAAGTTTAAAGCAGTAGCGAATGTGACAATCACAGATGACAAAGTCAAATACATGTCAAATATAACAGTTGGCATGTGGTACATGGCGGGTAATTTGAATTCAAAATAAGGAATGCTAAATCTTGAAGATTTTAACCTTTTAGTCATGTTGCTTCCTTACAAAACTTTGGTGGAATATCGGGATGGTATCTGGGAATATTTCACTGAAATTTCGCGGAAATCTGTAGTGCCATTTTGAAAATATCATAAAAAACGTCTGACCTCCCATAAGACCCAATGTAAAATTCAGCCCCCGGAGAACAGCTGATTTTTTCAGGGTCGTGGCCTCTATTTTTGTGTTGCCTTGATAAAGCTAACAGGTAGAAAAAGGAATGAATGGAAAATAAATAAAACAATAGTAAGGAAAGTCAGAGTAGCAAAATTAAAATGGAAATTTGCCGGTCATAAAATCAGACAGAAATACGATCGATGGAACAAATATATTGAGAGCTTGGAAAATAAAAGAAGTAGAGGAAGACCCCAAATGAGATGGTCAGACGATTTGAAAAAACATGCAAGAACTAGCTAAATGAAGACGGCGACAGACAGAGAAGATGTTCAAAGATGGATTGAAGAAGGCTAAATATATAGATAGATACTCCATAGAATTTATACCATGTACAGGATTGAGTACAGAATCAGATTAAAGTTACTTTTTTGAAAAAAAAAAGAAATAATATGCTTATTGATGCTAAATTGTTATTTAAAGTCAATATCATTTAGGAAGAATAAATTCTAATAATTAAACCAAATTTGTAACAGTAGAAAACACTTCTAAATGTTTTTTTTTATTCAAATTATCACTTTAGGCTCCTTAACGTGTCAGAAAATACACTTATCTTATGTATATTATTACCTGTAGATAACTAGCCTACATTTAATATTTAATTTTACCTAAAATATTAACTGGATGTCTGAAATAATCTCAAACAAAAATAGCAGGAAATTGAAGGTATATAAAGAGTCCAGAATTAGTGTCCTCTATAATTTGCCCTATATACGCTTATTAATAATTTTGTATGTTTTGTTGTATAACTAATTTTCTTCATTATGTTGCTACAGAATTGCGGACGAATAAAGTTGATTCGTAATGATTTGTAATGTAGGTTATTAAGTTAGATAGCAAAAATAAATATTGGAAAAACTTTGTTGCGTAAGAGTATAATTATAACAAAGGTGAAATTTACGGGTACCAAATTTCACGTTTGTTAGTATTATTTCTCTTAAAAATTCCGATGATTGACGCTCGCGTCTGATGGCGGGTAAAAACGTTAATCAGCGTTGCTAACTTCGCAAGGGTGTCACATTGACCAAGCAGTGTTCTGAGGAGTTCCATAAGGACGAAACAGTTAACTGTCAACACTTATTAGGTGTCCATTAGATCCTGGACCCCCGTGAGGTTAAGCTTTTAAGCTACCCACGGAAAAATATGAAAGAAAGAAAACTTCTTTTTATCCGATTGATTAGCCACGAAAACTTGTTTCGTATAATTATTATTCAACCCATGAGATGCCATAGAGATGCGAAAAAACGACACACTGTGTTAAGATTCAAAATAACGCCATTTAGCGAATTTTAGGGTAGGGAATCCCATAAGACCAAACTTTGAAAATTCGTATTTTAAAAACTATACAGTTTATCAACAAGAGCACTGCGTTATGGATGGTGAGGCTATAGAGATGCGGAAAAACCACACCCCAAGTTAACATTCAGACAAATGTCATTTATAGTAGAGTAAATTTGTAAAATAAAGCTGCAAAAAGGGTATATTTTTTTATATTTGGCATAGTAGTACCTAACACCAAAAGCTTCATTCGAGGGTCCCCGATTTTTCGGCCTCAGAATCCAAGATGGCGGCTGCCAAAGTTAAGAAAAAAATGATTTTCTTGTTTTAAGAGAAATTAAATTAATTTTGATAAATTTACTTTACGTGGGACGTACTCAATTTAAAAATGTAAAAAAATTTACACCTGTCACTGCAAAATGAAACGGCAGCTTTATTTTCAAAAAATCGTTTTTCTTCGATATTTTCTTTATTTTTTGTGCGATATTTATTTTTAATACCTCATATTAAAGCTACTGACCAGCTCTTTAAACGTGCTTAAATGAAATAATAAGTTTCCCAGCCGACGCAAAGATGGCGCTTAATTTGTCAAAAATAAAAGAGACCTTTATAACCTGTAGACCAAATAAAATTTTTACACAAAATTTTTTTGGATTTTGTCAGTTGTAAGCCAGATTTGATATTTAACATTTTAAGATGGCGGCCGAAGTTCACATAAAAATGTTATTTTTTTGTTTTTGTTTGACACAACTAGTATTGCCGTGTAATATATTGATTTATACTAAATGGGGGTCGCCGTAATATTTGATAATAAATTACATGTCTATTATTATCCAAGATGCCGGCGGTCTAAATATAAATACAACAGTATCTTTTTGGTTTGGTAAATCTTTTTACCAAGATATGTAGTTTTATATTAATCTTAATTAGTTTTAAATTGTAATGTACAAAAAAAATATAATTTATTTATTTTCTAAAGATGGCGGCCGAAAAAAAAAACTTTCTTGTTTATTTTTTCGAAATTTAACAAAAAAACTTAGAAAACTAAGACATCTCGTTAAACAAAACACATATATTTTAAATATGACAAAAAAGTTGACATATGTTACGTGCCGGGTGATTTAAATAAATTGACCATATTTTACTTAATAGCTATCTCCGTTAATATTGATCTAACAGTAACGTTTAAATAAGCAAAGTTAAATAGTTTTTTCTAAATCATCAGAATTTGATGTCAAAAATGACATATGTCATACGCTTATTAAACTATTGATATATGGTTTATTTTTTTAAATAAAACATCATGCAAATATTTCAATAACGGCTCGACTAAATGTCAACATATTATATATTTTTAAAATCAGAAAACCGAGCCTTATCAACTAAAAAAATTATATACAGGGTGTTTTATTTAAAAAAATAAACCATATTGCAAAAGTTTGAAAAGTGTATGACATATGTCATTTTTGACATCAGATTCTGATGATTTAAAAAAAATTGTTTAAATTTGCTTATTTAAACGTTACTGATAGATTAATATTAGCGGAGATAGCTATTAAGTAAAATATGGTCAATTCAATCAAATCACCCGGTACGTGACATATGTCAACTTTTTTGACATTTTAAAAATATTTGTGTTTTGTTCACCGAGATGTCTTTTTTTTTAAACTTTTTTGGCCACCATCTTTAAAAAATAAATAAATAAATAAATTATATTTTTTTTGTCCATTATGACTTAAAACTAATTAAGAGTAATATAAAACTACATATCTTGGTAAAAAAAATTACCAAACCAAAAAGATAATGTTGTTTTTATAATTTGAACGCCGCCATCTTGATTAATAAAAGACATGTGTCATTTATGATAAAATATTTAAAATCGGCAAATAAATTGATATACTACACGGCAGTTCTAGTTCTGTCAAACAAGAACAAAAAAATAACTTTTAATCTGAACTTCGGCCGCCATCTTAAAATATTAAATGTCAAATTGTAAATTTTTATAAATTTTAACAAAACTTGGCTTACTGTTGATAAAATCCAAAATTTTGTTTTGTAAAAATTTAATTTGGTCTACAAGTTATAAAGGTCTCTTTTATTTTTGACATATTAAGCGCCATCTTTGTGTCGGGTGTGAGCTGGTCAGTGGCTTCAATACGATGTATTAAAAATAAATATCGCGCAAAAATTCAAGAAAATATCAAAGAAAAACTATTTTTTTAAAATATAGCCGCCATTTTGTTTTAAAGTGACAGGTGTAATTTTTTTTTACATTTTTAAATTAAGGTTACACTTAAAGTAAATTTGTCAAAATTAATTTTGTTTGTTTTAAAACAGGGAATTCATTTTTTTTCTTAACTTTGGCAGCCGCCATCTTGGATTCCGATGCCGGAAATCAGGGGATCCTCGATTGAAAATTTAGCTACTACCATGCCAAATATAACAAAATATACCCTTTTTGCAGCTTTTTATTGAAATACCCTACACATTTACTCTACTATTAAGCGTATTTTAAGATAGGGAATCACATAAGACCAAAATAGCCAAATTTTGAGGATTCATATTTCAAAAACTCTACAGTGTAATATCAAAATCACCGAGCTGCAGTATGGTAGAGCCATAAAGATGCGAAAAAACAACCTGAGTTAAGATTTGACAAAATGTCATTTAGTGCATAAGACCAAAATGGTAAAAGTTTGAAAATTTCAAAGCTTATCAACAAAAGCACCGAGTTACAGTATGATCGGTTTTGGAAAAACCACACCCTAAGTTAAGATTCGGAAAAACGTCATTTACCGCATTTTTGAAAATTTATGTTTTAAAAACTATACAGTTAATCAATAAGAGCACCGAGCTGCCTTATCAACGGTGAGGCTATAGAGCTAAGTTAAGATTCAGAAAAACGTCATTTAAGCGAATTTTAGGGTAGGGAATCCCATAAGATAAAAATGGCGAAATTTTGAGGATTTATATTTCAGAAACTCTACAGTGTATTATTAAAAGCACCGAGCTGCAGTATGGTAGAGCCTTAAAGATGCAAAAAACCACACCCTGAGTTAAAATTTGACAAAACGTCATTTATTGAATTTTAGGGGAGGCAATCCCATAAGACTAAAATGGCCAAACTTTGAAAATTCATATTTCAAAACTATACAGCTTATCAACAAAAGCACCGAGTTGCAGTATGATAAGGCCATACAGATGCGAACAACCACACTCTAAGTTAAGATTAGGAAAAACATCATTTACCGAATTTTAAGGTTGAGAATCCCATAAGATAAAAATGGCCAAACTTTGAAAATTTACATATGAAAAACCATACAGCTTATTAACAAAAGTACCGAGTTGCAGTATGATAAGGTCATGAATATGCGAAAAAACCACACCCTAAGCTATGATTCGGAAAAACGTCATTTAGCGAATTTTAGGGTAAATTTTAAAATTCATATTTTAAAAACTATACAATTTATCAACAAAAGCACGAAGTTGCAGTATGGTAGGGCAATAGAGATCCGAAAAAACCACACCTTGAGTTAAAATTCCGAAAAACGTCATTTAGCGAATTTTAGGGTAGGAAATCCCATAAGACCAAAATGGCGAAATTTTAAAAATTCATATTTTAAAAACTATACAATTTATCAACAAAAGCACCGAGTTGCAGTATGGTAGGGCAATAGAGATGCGAAAAAACCTCACCCTGAGTTAAGAGTCGGAAAAACGTTATTTAGCGAATTTTAGGGTGGGAAATTCCATAAGACCAAAATGGCGAAATTTTGAAAATTCATATTTTAAAAACTATACAATTTATCAACAAAAGCACCGAGTTGCAGTATGGTAGGGCAATAGAGATGCGAAAAAACCATACCCTGAGTTAAGAGTTGGAAAAACATCATTTAGCGAATTTTAGGGTAGGGTTCGGTTCGGTTCGGTTCGGTTCGGTTCCTACACTGAAAAAAACGATTTTATTATTAACAAATATTTGGCAAACCTGATTTTTGTTGTGCTCATTAAAAAATATTAAAAGCAAATATCATTAATTATTGGTAACAAACCTTTTTTAAAGTGTTTAGTTATAAATAATATATCATTTGTTTCTTTAATAATTTGATGTTTTTGTAAATATTAATTGCCTTATATTAACCATAACCAAAACACTCTTTCTTTTAAGGTAACAGAACGTCTTTGTTATTAATACTTAAAATTTCCTAAATATAAATAAACTCTTAATATTGGCAAATATTTCTTTGTGTTTATTACAACAAACATTTTTTTGTGTAATGTTATGGCGTGATTTTGTTATTATAACGGTCTGAATTGGTTTCTATTAATTACTTCGTAAAGTTCAAACAAATTTGGTTATTATTAAGAAGCGATATTATCGAGCAATATAACTTTGTACCGTATCGGCCACAGAACACCAGTTTCGGCTCGGGCCTTGTCTCGCGAGATCGTGACGTTTCGGTTGACATTTTGTAGGGGCGAGCGGGGCTAGTTGAGCCACTTTTTACATAAATGTAAATAAAAGCATTGCTATATTACTTACAGTTTTACAATTATAATATGTTTAAGGCAAATATTGGTTTTTAAAACTATGCTTTCAAACTTAAAAAACACTTTTTTCTAGCACCCTTGCAAGCGGTCCAACTAACCCCACCCACGGAGTAAGTTGGGCCATACGATGGGGCAAGTTCGGCATGGTTGAATAATTAGGAACTGTATATATATGCAACATAAAATAACAGGAAATTCTTAAATTATTTCTATTGATAATAATAAAATACTAAACTTTAAATTTCTTAAAAAACAAACAATATAAAGTAACCTAATTCTTGCTCTAGTCTGATTCGGAATTACGGTTTTAGCAAACATAAGTAAACCCTGCATCAGCACATCTTTCATGGGCCCAAAACTTGTAAGTTAAACATTGTACCCATTTTTCTTTTGGTTTGCTGTTTGAGAATGCAGTTCCATGCAGACTAGACAAAATGTTTCCTCTTCATCATCGCTGTCATCTTTCAGTGTCCTTTTCTGAGTAGTTTTTCTATGCTTCTTTTCCTTGAAGACATTTTTGGTTACAGATTTTTATTTTTTTTACTTTTTTCACGTTCCAACTCTTTTTTAACCGGAGTTTCAGTTAGTATAGCTGTTGACCATTTTCTTCGGTTGATATTCTTGGTCTTTCTTTCGCCAGCTTTCGGAAAAGCACGAATTTTTAAAATTTCCCCAGATCGATTGGTAATAATAGATCACACAATTTTAAGTCACCGGGTGTTTGCCTCAAATTTGAGTTGAAGGGTCTGTGTGATGTCATAAATAAATAAATGGCGGCTTTTTTACTGTTTTTTCACAATTTTTGGCTTATAACTTCTGCCAATACCTTAGTTTTACAGAAAAACTAATCGTCTTTTGTTTGCAAGAGAACATCAATCAAGATACCGCGTGAACAAGTCCACATCTGGGGGGCCTAATTTCCATAAGAGGGTAAAAAACAGATAGAATATAGCATATATTAATAAGAGACCGCAATATGCCCGATTCCAGTCGAAAGCGTTTCAGCGTTGCCAAAGGTAACTTTGATAAATAACTACAGGCGCAAGTCGTCGCAGTCTTCAAGAGGCGGACAATCTAAAACATTTGTTTAGGGCGAGAATTATTACATGACGTGATTTTTAGTCCATCATCATGCTGATTTTAACCTTAAAATAAAAAAAAAATGTTTTTAGAAAATGTATGGGGTTAGCTGGGCCGGCACACCTACATACAAAATTGAGAGAGCCGGCAATCATGTTTGCGTAATATTAGCATCGTTATAATTTCATTAAACTCTGTCTAAATATGTAAAGTTAACTATAAAAACCGAATGGGGGCATGCAGGTGTAATAAAACAATCTGTAAAATGTTTTCCGAAATAACAAAAAGTTACTTACGTGGTCCAAAAAAAAAATGCCTCTGTAGTAAAATAGCGCGTATCAAAATAGCGCGTATCAAAATAGCACGTATCAAAATAGCGCGCTCATTTGAGCGCGTGTTCAAAATAGCGCGTGATCAAAATAGCGCGTATCACAACGGCGCTTGATCAAAATAGCGCGTATCATAATGGCGCGTGTTCAAAATAACGCGTATCAAAATAGCGCGTATCAAAACAGCGCGTATCAAAATGGCGCGTATCAAAATGGCGCGTGTTCAAAATAGCGCGTATCAAAATAGCGCGTATCAAAATAGCGCGTATCAAAATAGCGCGTGTTTAAAATAGCGTGTGTTCAAAATAGCGCGTCTTAAAATAGCGCATCTAAAAATACCGCGTTTTGAAAGATCGCCATTACAAACGTCGCTGTTACAAAATAGTTCGATTTCTAACATATTTAAAAAAAAAAAAAAACTTTCCTGACTTTTTTCCCGGGATCCTATAGGGTGTAACCAAACCGAACCGAACCGAACCGATTCAAACCGCATCGAACTGAAATGAACCGAACCAAACCGAAACATTTTTTCAAAAAATTATTTCCCTAAATTAGCTTCCCGATCCTTATTTGGGTAGGTTTCTATTCTGACCTGTGACTTGGTGACATTTTTTTTTTGGTGGAAAAAGGTCAGGGAGTTACTAGAAAAAATGTTTGGGTTCGGTTCGATTCGGTTCCGTCCGGTTCGGTTCGGTTTGGTTACACACCCTCTAGGATCCCGAAAAAGAAGCCAGGAAAGTTTTTTCTTTGAAAAAAATATGTTAGAAAGAGACCCCTTAGTCGAACTATATGAGTTGTGTTAAGTATAGCAAGCCATCGGTTTATTTAACGGTTAAGTAAGTATAACTTATCTGACCTTGCTCAAACTGTTTAGGTGATATAGACTATTTTGAACACGCGCTATTCTGAAAACGCGCTGTTTTGAAAAGCGCTGTTTTGATACGCGCTATTTTGATACGCGCTATTTCGTTACAGAGCCAATTAAAATAGGTCAAAATCTGTTCCTTGGAGATACACACATCACAGATTCTCACTGCGGACTAATGCATGAGCAAAGGCGACTTTGCCACGTGGGTGGCGCTGGCAGCTGACTAATTGTCTAATTGTCGAGTTAATAGGGGTTTCTCAACGTGCCCCTATGCCCAACGAGCCCCGCTCTCCCCTACGTGTAACCCACGGTCTAGACCGAACCGACCCGACGCCCTACGTAGCATTGTATTACAGACAGTCGCGTCGCAGACACTCATAGAGTAATGTCTCTGTAGACACTGTGCCCAAAAATCAAGGGGACGCCATGTTTTGAGAAGAACATTGACCAAACACACAGACCTAAATACGCGGGTATTTTTATGGCATCATAATGGTGTTTTGGTTGCAAGAGTCGAAGTGAACAAAAACTCATCAGGAGTAACGCTTTAAAGGTAAATATTTAAACGTAGGAATATAGCTTCAAGAAAAAAAAACGTATTCATTGTATAAACTTTTTGTTCTGTGGAAACTGATTGCTTATAAACAAACAGTAAATAGGATTGATTTTTAATTAACTGATTTATGTGCTAATTGACGACAAGTATCCACAGGCGTAGGCTTTATTTGTTTTTAATATAAAATTCATATTCTTTTTTTTTTGTTTCAGATTTCCGCTTCCATCATCATCATCCACAATAACATAGTAAGTGTTATTTATTATTTTTTTTAGAATGCTTTATATTTGTATTTTGTGATTTTAATAATTTTAAATCAGGTAGGTATTCGTGGGTAGAGGACAGACCAAAAAGAAACTAAGGTACCTTTGGCAACGTCTCGGATTTAGTTAATCCTTTTTCAAGCCCTAAAAACAATGAACAGGTTGTATAGTTTTACATGGAAAAGAAATGTAACAAAATCTAATAACATGTTTTTGTCTTGAATTTTTTTTTTATGTTTATATGTTCAACCTAGGGTTATTCTCTATTATCTATCCATAGTCCAAAGTAAACTTACTCAGATATAAATGTTTCTTGGGTCCATAAGTACAGCGAACAGGGGTTAGTGTTGATCGAAGAACATTTTACTTTAAAATTTTATAAACAAATGAATTGTTATTATTATAAAAATATAAGGTTAAAATTTACATAAAAATAAAAATAAACAAAATACTACACTTG
Source organism: Aspidapion aeneum (assembly GCA_963576565.1). Lineage (NCBI taxonomy): Eukaryota > Metazoa > Arthropoda > Insecta > Coleoptera > Brentidae > Aspidapion > Aspidapion aeneum. The sequence continues at coordinate 51,642,391 of OY755039.1, forward strand.
TGGTACCAATAAACACGTAAGGTTAAAACTATCATTCATAAAATCCTTTTGCTAAAAAAACAAAAATTTAAACTACCCACGAATACCTACCTGATTCTATAATAGGACACAAAATGCACACAAATAATTTTAAATCTGATGTCATTGGAATCATGGCTTCAATTCTTTGAATTACTTATTAAAGATTTTTAAGCAAAGAGCCTTTAGAATGAAAATGTGGAGTTTAAACCTTTTAATTTAAAGCAAACATTTAATTCTCTGCACAGTGGCATATATAGGAAAAAATTCGGGGGAGGGAGGCGTGACGGTTTCGGGGAAGGGGGGGGGGCGAGACCTCATGAGGCAGTATGTTAGGCTATTTTATGTTTATATTCATAAAATATGTGGAAAATATCTAAAAAAACTTTAAAGGGAGGCCCAGGCACCCTTTATATACGCCACTGGTTCTGTATTAAATTTAAAAATAAATAAAATTTATTTTCTTTTTCAGGTCAGCACTGACTTGAAGGTGGAGGAAGTAATTGAACAAAGGAGAAACATTTTTAAAAACACGGGCTACCCATGCGGCCTTTCATAATGGTGGAGTCCACGAACTTATAGTGAGGTAAAATCAGTTTATGTCAGATTTGACAAAATTTTGTGTGCATCTCACATGGAACAAACGTGTGGTGTATGTGTATATTTCATTAACCAACCTTTCCAAAAAAAACAAAGATTACCAGCCACTATAAAAAAATTTTACTCCACTTTTATAATAAAATACAAATAAATATTCTTCATCAAAACAACTTGCTTTTTATTATTATTAAAATTCTCTTATTATTCTATACCTTATTCATTTCTATAGGGTTAATGGGAAAAAAGACACCAATTTTGATCACACAACTTTATTTCTTTTCGACGATCCATTTTCGTCTTCCTAAGGCTAAAGTGTGTAGCCTGAGGAAGACGAAGAAATACAGGTGTGTGATCAAAAGTGGGGTCCTCATTTTCGTTAACCCTATAGAAATATACAGGGTGTTCATTTTGAAACTTCCCAACCAAGATTTATCGAAAATGATTTTTTTTTTGAGAAAAAGTCAAAACATGTCAATTAATTTATTAAGGAGGACACATTTTGGCTATCTTATAGTTTTTGTAGTAAACACCCCCTTTGAAAAATAGGTGAATATGTCAAAAACAAATTGATAGATTTTCAAAATTTCTACACCTTTGTAAAGATATTTAAGAAACCTTCAAAAAAAAGTCTCAATTGACCCACTTTCCATATTCAAAATATAGGGGTAAAATGTACCCTTCAAAGGGGGTGTGTACTACAAAAATTTTAAGATAGCCAGAATGTGTCCTCCTTAATAAATTAATTGACGTGTTTTTGCTTTTTTAAAAACAAATCATTTTCGAGAAATCTGGGGTGGGAAGTTTTAAAATGTATATTAAACAGAACGTGAAACCTACAAATACCTTATTAATGCAAAATAACTAAATATAATTACAGCTACTAATTATATAATAAACCATAATTAATTAATTTAATATTAAATAAGAATGATCCTTATAATAAATATACAGTATATTAATAATTAAACTCACATATATTTTTAAATACCAACAATATATTAGTGCTTAATGTAGCTTTTTTTTTACCAGACGATTTTGTTTTTATTAACAAATATTTGTTTCAATTGTTGAAATTTCTGAATTGTTACCTGCAAACAAATATCTAATAAGCCAAATATGGGCAACGCATTTGGTAACAGTTACAAAATGTTTGTTATTGTTACAAAATTCTTCTCTCAGTGTATAAGACCAAAATGGCCAAACTTTGAAAATTCATATTTTAAAAACTATATAGTTTATCAACAAAGGCACCGAGTTGCAGTATGGTGGGACAATAGAGATGTGAAAAAACCACACTCTGAGTTAAGATTCGGAAAAACGTCAGTTAGCGAATTTTAGGGTAGGAAATCCCATAAGACCAAAATGGCGAAATTTTGAAAATTCATATTCCAAAATTTATACCTACACTTTATCAACAAAAGCACCGAGTTGCAGTATGGTGGTGAAAGTGAAGCTTTGGAGATATTATCAGAAGCTCCTAATAAGGTATTAATAAAGATTTTTTCCAGTGCTCTGGTGGGATATTTCCGGGAACGTTTATACGATTTTCGCCCAACTATCCTTGGCACCTGTAACTCCATTTCAAGGTTTTCGTTATGTGTGCTGGCTTCAGCTAAGATAGTGTTTATGACTTATTCTGCAGATTCGCCATGATGTTTAATTGGATCGAATACTCTTTTAATGTGATTTCCATATTGCGATAAATCTAACATTTAGATTGCAAGATATTAGTTTCGTTCCATCAAAACGTGGAACGGTTATAGAACGGTACGAAAAATCCTGTTTGCGTTCCAGGTTGACGTTGTACTGTTATGGGACAGTCAGTTTTCCGTTCCATCAAGCAACCTAAACTGGTTTCGGACTCCTCTGAAAGACAAGAATTGCACACAGGCGCATTAGAAGGCGCGGAAAAATTGTATGTAAAACACACACATTTCTAGTTTACATCACCTGAGATAATAATATACCACAAAATTACATTAAACTTACATTCGTCTGAGAACATTCAAAAAAACAGTAAATAACCCAAAAAATTTAAAAAAAATTTCAAAATAAATTGAGTTTTACAACCAATTTTAACACATGGCAAAATGCAGGGGAAGCCACGTAAATATACAAATATTTTTTAAATTCCCAAAAAAAATATCTGCAGCATCTGTTGATTTTTTTGCAAGAGCCTCTTAATTTTTATTACTACGGGACTGCGGATCGTGTAGGTATACCACATGAAAAAAAGCTATACTGACCATAGGGTAGCTTGCTTAGAAAAAGAAAAACTAGTTTAGCAGGTGATTGGATAGGATTCGCTTTAAGGCATCGACATTAAGGTCATTACTTAAGTACAAGCTACAAAATGTGATTTACCTAACTTCTTAGAAGTATCACGAAAACCTTGTGAATATTAAGGATTTCTATAATATGTAGGTAATTTCACAAATATTTTATAAAAATCAAATTAGAAAATACAAATAAATAAATATATAAATTTCACATAAAACTTGTGATATTAGAAAAAATAAATATATTTTCACAAGTTTCACCCAAAAAAAGTGCTAATGCAAGTTCGTTTTGTGAATACAGGGTGTAACTAAATAAGTGTAAAACATTTAAGGGGGTGATTCCGCATCAAAAAAAAGATAAGATCTTTCATATAAAGAAACTTCATTGGAGCATCCCTTGTTAAGATATAGCCCCTTAAAGGGGGTACATAAAATTTTCTACTACCAAAAAAGCCGGTACTGAATTTGGTTTACCCCATGGTTGTAAGGGGTGGAAAACGCAACGAAATTTTTGTCTTATTATTTGTTTTCCATTTGAAAATGTATTTCCGATAGTCTGTTTCATTGTAAATAAAAAATGTCTCTTGGATTTTTGCCCAAAATAAACCAGTTCGCAGCAAAAAATTATTTCACGAACGACTACAGAGATACAGCGTCATAAATGTTATGACCCCCTTTAAGGGGCGGTATCTTAACAAGGGATACTCCAATAAAGTTTCTTTATATAAAAGATCCTACCTTTTTTCGATGAGGAATCATCCCCTTAAATGTTTTACACTTATTTAGTTACATCCTGTATAAATTAAATTGATGTAATTTTATCTGCATTTTAAAGAACTAAAATTAAAAATATATTATGATAATCCTATGTAATTGTGTAATCCTTTCTGTGTGCAACTTTAATTTCGTGCTCTCGAATTCATCCGTTGCCTTCGATTTATCTTTAAGCGAGACGCCAAACCTACCCTTTCTTTTAGTCACGTGATTTTGAATTTAACTCTCTCGCATATGATCACGTGCCTGAAGTAAATCGAACAGCATTCGGTTTTTGGACAGTTATTTGGCCGTTCCATCTAACCCGAACCGTTTTAAAACAGTCCTCGTACTCCTTGTACTGCATTGCGCGCGCATTGGGATTTTTTGGACGGTTCTATGACCGTAGAACTGTTTGATGGAACAGAACTATTGGCAAAAGGTTCCAAAAGCGCAGAATACTTTGCTATCAGGCACAGAGAAATAATAAATACGGGCCTTGTTGAAGTACGGTTGCTGAAATGCCACCTTCCTAGTTTTTTTATTTGAGACCATCGTATTGGACCAAACGTTCCTCGTAAAACTAATTTACGGAAGAAACCAATTATATCCTTCTCAGGATATATCGTTAGGAATAAAAGTATATCTATTGTATAATATTATAGTGATAAAAATTAGTTTAAAGTTTATGGAAATTAGGAAATTATTAAATTATTTTCAACTATTAGGGGGGGAGGGGGGGCAAATGCCCCTCCTTGCCCCTCGCTGCGTACGCCCAAGGATTTGTTTCGGATATTGATAAAGTGATCAAAATTATTATGATAATATGTACTTACCCCTTTTACTTTTCCCTTGATCATTTTTGGAAAAGCTATAAATCCAAAAATTATGATAAACATAAACAACCCTCCCGAGATGGCCATCACTTTCATAGGAAACTGCATTTTTGTCACAGATTTCTTCTTTTCAGTCGTCTTTATAAACTTGATCACTTTTTTACCACCTTATCAAAGAAATTCCCAAATTTAAAAAAGCTTGCTTATTTTCGTTACCTACATAAATAATAATATTCCTTAATGTCATATTCTTTTCTTGATTTGGGAATGATTACCGTGATTCGCTTTTATTAAAACATAAAATTTATAATGGCTTAACGAGGGCTGTCTTTTATATTTTGCATATAGGAACATAGGGGGCGACACTGATCGAATGTCATTACTATAACTTAACCTTAATCTTAACCTAACCTAAATTTAAAACATCAGTGCGATACATGTAGTTTTGTAGCTACAGTGAATTTTTTAAGTTAACATTAGTCGAAAAATAAAATTAAATCGAGAACATTTTAAGGTTTAATTTTTTACTTTCGAATGAAAATATTTCAACAAGAATGGTTTGTCGAGTTGATTTCTGTTTTCGGTCATGAAGCACCACCTCAATCGACATTTTCTCGTTAGTAGAATTCAAGCGTGGACGGCATAGCCTTAGCAAAGATCCAAGGCCAGGTGCACCAAAAATGGCTGTCAGCCAGGATAACATCGATGTCGTGCGCATCCTTATCACGGAAGATCGACGTGTGACATATCGCCATATTGAGGCTTCATTAAGGATTTCAAAGACCTCAATTCAAAAAATTTTGCATGAAGAATTAGTGGTAAGAAAATTAGTTTCCCGCTGGATACCACATCTGTTAACCGAAGAACAGAATGAAGCTTGGGTCAATTGGTCTTAGAAAACTCTAGACCGCTTTAAGGCAGGAAACTCGAAAAACGTGTACAGCATTGTCAGTGGTGATGAATCTTGGATTTACTCCTATGAACCCGAAAATAAACATCAGTCGCCAGTTTTGGGTGTTTCAAGATGAAGAAAAGCCAAGAAAAGTCAAAATCAGGTCATGTAGCAACAATTCCTCTGGAAGAAATTACCATTCGTTTGCCAAAAGTCATTGCTGAGCTTTGAATAACGAACCCCGAACGACAAATCATCCTCCACCAAGAAAATGCAAGTTCGCACAAAGCACAAAAAAAAACCATTGAGTTTTTAACCTAACAGAACGTTGAATTGTTAACCCATCCTCCATACACTTCCGACATAAGTCCCAACGATCTCTATGCTTTTCCGAAAATCAAGAATGGACTACGTGGTCAATGATTTCAGTGGCCAGAGGTAAGCAGTCAACGCCTTCAAGAATGTAATTTTGACGGTACAAACAAACGAGTAGAATTACAGTTTTAACAACATGTTTGAGCGCATGCAAAAGTGCCCCAACTTTCGTAGAAAATACTTCGAGAAACAATAAAGTCTCTAAAAGTTATTTACTGTTTTATTCGAGATGTCTATGCAAAACTAAGCGACAACCCTCGTACTAGAGGCCTAACTGAAGCATCAGCATTTTAAAAGAATTTTATAACAGTTCAAAATAAACCTTTTCGTCAAATTGAAACATTTTAAGAATGTCATTTACGACATTCTTAAAATGTTTCAATTTGACGAAAAACAAATTTCAGCAGTATTTACTAAACGGTGCAAAGTGCTAACTTTGTAAACTTATTAACGCAAAATTTAGTTTTATTTAATACGGTAATGTATCTGCAGGGATAGTTTTAAATTAGTTAAGCTTTGAAAAATTTTGTATGTAAATTTCTTTATCAATCACGGATTATTTCTATAGTTTTTAAAAATTTTAAACCACGCCTCAGGGACATTACTATAATTTAAGACTACTGCACTACTACTTTAAGACTACTGCACAGACTAATTAGGGACCTATTGCAATAGTGCCAGGCACAGTATTGACAGTTTCACACTAAAAAGTGACAGTTGATGTTTCAATATTGACATACCAAAGTCGAATTTAGAAATCCAGTCGTTTATTTTCCATTAATAGTGGCGTCACTATTAATTCCGGCTCTTATAATACACAATGGCCTTATTTTGAAAGAAAACAGCTGTTCTTATAATGCAAAACTGTCAATATAGTGCCCGGCACAATTTGTGCCTGGCTTCATTGCAATAGGTCCCTAATATCTAAAAAATGACATATCGTTACAAATTTTTTATGTGGTTTTTCTTTATTTTTAAACTTAATATAGTTCAGGCCCTACATTTGAGATTTGAGCGATATAGAGAAGTAACACATTTGGTATGGATAGACATGTGACTCCTCCGAGCATTTTACGAAGGGGAACCACCCCTCACCCCGAACTGGGGGTTGTTCACCTCTCTTAAACGTGCTTTTTGACAGTTTTTTGCTAATAACTCGAAAACTGTCAACTTGTCAAAAACTCCTCAAGAGAAAAGACAAAATTTTCTTTCCATCGATGTACATGCACGTGTCGTAGGCGTACCAAAAATTGGTAATTTTTTTAAATCTAATTTTTTGTTTTTTCTCGTAATATTTTTTATCCTTTTTTCTCCAGAAACTTTTTTCAGTTTTAAGACTTATTGTACACAGTTAAATATTATATAACTAAGATATATATTTCTAAAATATCCGCCTCTTAAAAAAAACTGTTTCTGGGAATCTTTAAATCAATAGTTAGTGATATAATAAATTGAAGGGTGAATAAAAAATGATTTCTGGTTAGTATTAACCTCGGTATTAAGTTAAAACTCCATTTTTTGAGCTGGTTTTTAAAAAGTGTGGTAGTTTTTTCACATTGAGATTTTAGAATATGATACCCGAAGGTTTTTCACGTAAGAAAGGTGGAAATCACAATTTTCGACATTCATGCATCAACACAGCCAATTCGATTATGACCTCAAAATTGTAAAATTTCTCTGTGAGGCGTAACAGTCTTCAGGGTGCCCTTTTTAAAGGCGCGCGGCTCCCTTAGGGACCATTTTTCGACAAATGTTTCTAGGAACTTTTTTTCATGAAAATACTCTATGAATCAGACCCCGAATTTTTGACCAATATTTTCAGTAGGAGTGATGGATAGTATCGTTGAAAAGAACATTTTTTCAGGTTTAGAAATATTTTAGGAAAAAAGACGTTGATGAGATGTTCTATAAAATTCAGACAAATACAAAAAAAAATGTTTTTTCCTAACCTTCAATTTATTTAAGTACCTATAAAAGGTGCGTTACTGACGTAAGGGAGGGGGGCGTCTTGGATATGGTTAGACTTAATAACTATTACTTAGTTGTTTTTTGCCAAGTTAAAAGTTTGCAAATAATTAGAAAAATACTGTCAGAAAGCACTTTTATGTAAGATGGAAGGGATTGACCCCCATCCCCGCTTTATATGGCCAACTCGAAAAACTGAGTTTTAAGTTAATACTGACCAGAAATATATTTTTACTCACCTTATTTACTTATTATTGAATTACAAAGATAAATGTTCAATTTTTGATTAATTTGAGGATTCCTATTATTATTTTAAGGCAGTTGTTTTCGAAAGATATATCTAACTTATAAAATATATAACCGTATACAATAGATTTTTGATTAAACATACTTTTTTGAGAAAAACAATGTGTAAAGAATCAAAAATAACTGAAGAAAAAACAAAAAATTAAATTTTTAAAATTTTCCCATAATTTTCTATGACACGTGCACAAATTCCCCTTGCGCGGGAGAACGGAGATAAGTCGAAAAACACATTTTTGAGAAATTGCCAGTTAAAGTTTTTTGTACATTTCATTCAGTTCATTTCCTGATAAAAAAAAACACAAAACAAAAACTTAGGTTACGATACTACTAATCTTAATGTGCTCAGTAAACCCCCCTACCCCTCGAAAACCCCCAAAAGCTAGTTAACTCAAAATGCAAATTATTCGACTTTCGCAAAAGGGAACTGCTTTCAGAGGGGACATCAGTGGAAAATAAATTTTTTCTACTCAAAAAATGATATTTAGAGGATTTTTAAAAAAGTTGATATGATATGATATGATGAGCTTTTCAGTTATTGGCAAAAAAATCAAAAAGCCCGTTTAAGGGAGGGGAATCAACCTCTGCCAGGGGAGGTGAGGGGTTGATTAAACTAAATAAATTTTTAATGAAGATGAACTGAAGAAGAAACCCACTGTGAAATGCTTATTATGCTATTGCACCTTAGCGTGCATCAAATTTTTGCAGTTATTTGATATGTAAGTATTCAAAAAATATACTTAAACCGGTCGGGATAAATTTTATAAACTTATTATCTTATTAGGCACGTGCTTAAGTTTAAATTTATTTGCTTTAAAAAGATTTTTTGCAAAATTTCTAAAAGATATGCAAACTTTACAGTTAGCCTGAATTAAATAAAAAATTTAAAAAACCAAGTAGTTATAAAGCTACAATCAATTTTATTATAAAAAATTACAGGGTTATCTAAACCAAAGTTATTATAGCCACCACCATAATAACAAATAGTAACGAATCACTGTGAAAAAACGGTTATTTAAAAATTGACTTGTTGATCCCTGATAACTAACACTACACGATTTTATCAATTTCTGTACGGAAACTAGTTTAGCAAGCCAAATAAATTTAACGATTTAACGATTTGTTATTCTTTCTGAATTTTATATTTCTTTTTTTTATGAAAAATTTCAAATTATTCAACGAAATAAATTTATAAAATAATAGAAACTTGTCACCTTGAAAAATTGAAACAAGATTTCTTAAATTTGGAAACGCAAAGAGAAAATAATCGCGGACCCGTTTTCCGATTTTCATAAAATCAAAACAGTATTACAGTCTAAAATCGATTGTTGATAAATATAACAAGACGAAGGGGGTCTTTAACTAAATAAGGGAAAATTCATAATACGACATCCTGGCTAACAGGAAAAACCTAATTTGAGGAGGGGATAAGTGGTGTCACATAGATTTTCATTCGTTACATCACCGCTTACGTGTAGAAAGGCTTCAAGTTTTAAAAGCGTCGCGGAAAAAATATCGGATATTTCAATTTACAAGTTCATTTCAAAAAGCCGTCAAAAAAACCATAATAAAATTTGAAGTGTGAAACCCATTAAGGAATCCTAAACAAATAAAAGAGAATATGGGCCGGACTGGGAACTGTTTATAGTATATGGTCATGTAAAATAAAAGGTTTAATAAAAGTTGCTGCTCAATGCGTATAATAATCATTAATAGATAGGTACGATATACTATGTACCTTGCCCCTGTAATATGTGTAATACTTTCGTATATTCTGGAACGATTTCCGTAATTTTCTACTGAGAGTTGCGCATACATATCAAATATAATATCTTAAGTTTTCTTCGTACAATGTGTTTTTAAAAGTTTTGCCTTGCCCTTTGGATATTTTTACCTTCCTAGCCCGCGTAGCAATGGCTAGTACTATTTTCGACGATATGAGATAACGCCAAAAATATGTTATTTGGATGTATTTTGACCTATCCTAGCAATATCGTCGTGATGTCTGTCTGGGTGTGTGTGTATATTATATATATATATATATATATATATATATATATATATATATATATAGGTAAAATAGTGTTCGACACTCTTACGAGCTTATTAGATTTTGGTCAAAATCCATTAATGCGAATGACAATTAAAAACTTTAAAAAATGCTAACTTTTTAATGGAGCATCGTCTTAATACACTGTTTTCAAAATGTAGTAGACTATATTTTCTTCAATAATTCGTGTTATTACCAAAAACTTCGTAGGAGCTTTAGTTTCTGAGATATTTAAAAAAACTCTTTTCAAGGCTATATATATTATCATGGCTTCACTTAAAGTTTGATAATAGGCTAGCCAGGAAGGTGTCAGTGCCGTCATGGATTCATTTATTTTTTAGGGTTTAGGTTTGGTTTCTGTAAAACCGCAGACTCTAATGGTACCACCACTTCTTCTTCTCCTTGGTCCTCAAATGGTCTCCAAAAATTTGTTTGTAGTGTTTCAAATGGCCGCCAAAACGCCATTATTAATATCACTTACTAGGTCCTCACTTATAAAAACAAACTAACAATTATAATTTTTATTATTCACAATAATAATGAAAATGTCACTATAATAATGACATGAATTCAAATCCGTAAAATAAACAAAACCGCTAACAATTTTAAAATGAGTTTGACCCTGTATTAGTACCTTTCGAAAGCATTTGTTATATTTCGAGAAGGAATTAGGTACTTATAGAATGGTATAAGATATCTTCGAAACTTTAACTTTAAAGAATGATGTATACCTAGCCGTGCTTAAAACACAGAAATTCTTCCCAGAATTTGAAAATAAATTTCCAATTTTTGCACTCCTGCAAATCCTAAAATGGTTATTATGATTAGGGTGGCACGCTCCAGTTTTTTGTGCGGCATTTTAAAATGACAGAACTTTACTCCATCAAACGTTGTTGGCGCTACAGAAGAAAATTTTTGAGAAAAACGAAACTTGTACGGCAAGAAAAATAAAATAAATATTTTAAAGAAAACATCAGTTATATTATGGCAAGCGGCAGGGTCAAAATTTCTCGATTTGTAAGATATGTCATAGACTGGAACAAATAACCCAAGAAATCTTGAAAACTTCTTTTAGAAAACACTTTCTTTTCCTTTTTGTAAGTGTTCAAACTTGTTTCAGCTATAAAGGCAAAGGAAGGAGACAATTAAGTTACAGGTTAAAAATTATTTTTTTTAACACATAAGTACGACCTTAAATGCATCGTTCAACTATATTGGAAAATGTTCCATTTAAGTTATCCTAGTAAAAAACGTATGAGTGGTTGAACACAAGAAACCTGTAACACCACCTTGCCAGGGACTAGTGGTGGGAGACTATGCTGTGAGGGAGTGTTAACATAACCTAACATTTTGTTTAGCTAATATTGGTTTCAGATGACGCCAGAACAGCGCCGTTATTTTAGCTTGAGTCACCACCAAATGTCAAACAAGGAAAAGCAAATAATTTGTTTTTTACGCTGCACCCACAAATCCATTTAAAACGCTTATAAACATCGCGAGAGAATTTTCTTACATAGTTTTTGCTGCGACTTTTTTCCCCATAGGTACGTTATTTCTAAATCTAAGGCGCTGACTGTGACGTAGCACGGCACCCCGACACAAAATAGGATTCTCGAACGTACCACCATCTAATCGAATCGTGTCATTGACTGAATTTACACATTATTATCCGATTATTTACCATCTTTTTTTAATTAATGTATTAGTAAGAGCACCTAATACTCTTAAACAATCATGATATCAATAAACAAACAGTGGTGTACTCGTTTTATTTACTAAACTCACACATTGTCATCCAGCTACTTACTATCTCTTTTTAACTCAAATTAGTGGGACGAGCGCACCCAATCTAAAACAGTCTTGGGATTAGTTTGCAAAGAGAAGTATTTATAAGATGTCAATTTGACAACAATGTCAATCGACGTTCTTCCATCCGCACACAGTGGGCTCGCGGACCTGATTTTTCGTCAAAAAGGGTTAAATTAAATACATACTGAAACTTCTGAACATCTTTACTAAAAAAGAGTAGATAGTCCAGTAGGCCTTGAAAAAACTATTATTTGATTGACGCAACTTTCAGAAGTGTCATGTTTCCTTTCAACGGAACGCGTTAAAGTACCATATTTGCATGGCGATTTGACCCAGATTTAAAGCCATTTTGCGACAATATTTTATGTTGTATAAAATTCTCATAAAATAAATCTTGTAGAGGGAGGTAAGTAGATTTTATCCCTGTATATTTTGATTTCAATTTTGATGTATAGACAGGTATGGTAATGGTTTTTGCTTGGGATTTCTGAAATTCTATAAAAATATAGATTTCTTATAAATGTTGGACAAAAATTTTGTATCAGTCATCAACCGTTTTTTTGAAATTTTTATTTTCTTAAAGAGTACATATCTTTCAAAAATTATATTTTTAAATCTGCTGCCACAAGTTGCCCATATGAAAGATAATTTACTAAAAAGGGCCTTTTTCGAGAAAAAGTTATATATAGCCAGTCTTAACAAAAGTGCTTGTTTATTATTTTTAAAACACTTAAAACTAACTTAAGCAAATAAAAATAAACAAAATATATATTAATAAAAAATACAAATGATGTAAAGAATATTCAAAAAACAAAAAGTTTAAAAAATTTAAATGTTCAAAAATCAAATAAAGAAAAGGTCACTCCATAAAAAATACAAACTAAAAAATCTCAAAAACCAAAAATTATAGATGTTAGCTTTAACAGGTGGATTGTTTATGAAAAAAAAAAGGTAAAAAAACTTTTAAGGTAAACGGTTCTATTTTAAATCATCAGCAGTTTACCGAACCTGACTTTTAATAAACTAATATTAAAACGTAGACGCTTTAAAAATATTTATTTTGTTGGACTTAAAAACAAATTTTTCTAGAAAAATCATTCTTAACTAATTATGCAGTCGTTAAACTTGCAGGTTTTTATCCGCTACAAAGTCAGGGTTACGTTCGTATTATTTTCTAGTTTTTGATACAGCCCTAGAATAATGTTTAACTGTTTTAATATTTTAAATTTTTAGTTTGGTTTTTAAATTTATTATTATGGAAACTTTTTATCCTTTCCAATGCAGCTTTGTGACGCATTACACGATGAGCTCAATTTAACCTTAAACAACCCCAAGTACCAAGTTTGATACAAATCGGTTTATAAATAGAATAGTCTATTCGATAAGGATTTTGGGTACGCCGTGCTAGTTTTGTTTGTTTGAGTAAAAAATTATAATAAGCGACGTTAAACACCGTAGAGTTCCAAATTTAATACATATGGTTCATAAATGTAAACGTGCTCTATTTCGGATCCGCCATGATATTTTTTTTTAGGTTTGGCCATACACTCCAAAGTTCCAATTTTGATACATATCGGTTCATAAATAGAAAACTCTGCCGTTTTGGATCTGCCATGTAATTTTTTAAAAGTTTGAGTTCATAATTATGATCAGCGACTTTAGACACGCCAAAGTTCTAAATCTGATACCCCTTGGTAAATGAGTTTTTTTTTAAATTTAAGTCAAAAATAATATTTAGCGACCATTAATACTCCAAAGTTTTAAATTTTATACTTATTGGTTCATAAATAGGAAACTTCGCCATTTTGGATCCGCATTTTGATTGATAATTACTTTTTTCTCATTTTAAAATAAAATATTGTTTGTATATTTTTTTAATTGTGGTCAAAAATTAGGTCCAGGAGCCCATTGTGCAGCTCTATGAGTTGGACAGCAATAAAAAAATTAGCTGTGCTTTAAAAAGAGATGCAAATGAGTATGTTTCAAAATTACAATTTATGTCGGGGTGCAGTTTTTTAGTGACGTCGCGAGTCAGCGCCTAATTAACGTCCTTGAATTACGTAACGCAAAAATTCAGGATTTTTGACCCCCTACCCCCCTTGTAACGCATTTTCAAGAAAAAAACACATTAAAAAACCATTGAGTGTAACGCAAAGCCAATACCCCCCCTCCCGCCCCCTTGAGCGTTACGTAATTTAAGGATAGGCCCTAAAGGACGACATTTTTATTTGATTTTTTACTTTTTGTTAAAAAAAAGGTAAACTTTCGTTAAAAAAAAGGTAAACTTTTAAAATCCAGGAGAGTAATGGTATATCCTCGGTAGTTTTCATGTTTTATTAAAATTTTTTGTACCTACCACACACCGCACTTATAAAACTAATTACTACAAATGCGGTTGCTTTGGCAAACACTAAAATATAATATTCATTCATACAAATTTGCATTCCCATCTGTTCTTAAAATATAAACGGGGCACTACCCCGATTTTCTAAAATTTTGCATAGCTGAGACGTCAGTTGAATAGTTCTATCCTTTTTAATGTGTGGTACAATCTGTATTCATCCGTCCTTTATTCGGGGAAGTTTGGTTAACAGACCCGGCAAAATCTGCCGCGCATCTACACAGCGCAAATCGCAAGCAGAGCGACGAGCCCACCATACCCAAGAGCCCGAGTAGCAACAGGCTTGCTCCTTGTACCAATTATACAAATGTTGTAGGCATGTGCCTGCTTAATTAGTGAGAAAAAAAAGAACAAAAAAATTCTGTACTAAAAAAATATATTACTTTACTCAAAATTAGCCGGTGCTGCAGCCCCGCAGCCCTTATTGAATAACCGCCACTGAAACCTTATACCAATGTTGATATTTTTACTAGCCAAAAACTAAAAAAACACTTAAAACAAACTACCAAAATGTTTACCACTAATTATTTTTGGTTATTCGTTCAATGTTGTAGTATAACACTGATTGTTATCGGGTTGCCGAAAATATTATTTTTTCTTGATTTATATTTGCCGCCAAACTTCTATGATACCCATTTGTATGAGAGGAAGAGAGGAACACATTTGCAGAAAAGATGCGATCATCACTGACGCTTCTAGGTTAAAAATAAGAATAAATAATGTGTTAAATTTTGGCTACGACATAAGACATGTCGCGTTTTATTTTTTATTTAAATTATACTAAAACAATCCCAATAATCTTCCGTAAATGATGTAACTGAATTGCTTTTATAACCAAATAACAACATAATACATTTTCTGGCCTCCTAAATAAACCACTGTTTAAACCATTTATGACGTTATTAATATTCTAGTTTGATGCCTTTAACTTACGTAGGCTGCAGCTATAATATATCATATTTTCCAGTAGTTCAGGGTTCTTCATTAAGGATTTATTAATGCACGCTTTAAATATTACAAGAGTAATCCCACATACATTATATCTGAAAAAATAATGAGTCGCGGAAATTTCTTTGAACCAATTAGTCAATTTTTGTTCGAACGGAAAATTATTTAAAAACATTTTCTTTAAACGCTCCCCTGTCCTACATTTGGGGGATCATAAACTTATCTTGTACTATTTTCGATCAGCACTGCTCTGGACTACTTAGAAATCGCTTTTTGATGGAGATCTCTGTGACTAAACGGGATTTAAATATATAGGTATAGCATTTTCGCCATTTATAAGTTTTTAAATAGTTTTAATTAAATATTATTTGCCACATCAACAAGCATTAAGTACGTGCAAGACTATTAAGAAAAACTAAAATGTATGGTAACACCAGCAACTTGTTTTTGGGCATGATTTTCAGAATCGCTGTATTTTAATAAAAGTTGTATTCGGCTAATCTGTCCTTTGAGCAACACATCAAAATAATTCATATTTTGTATCGGGAACAAATTTAACAAATTATTTTCAGTTTTTAAAAAACACACTGTGCCAATTTAATTTGCAATGGTTTTCTAAGTCGATGCATCTCTCGCTTACGCTGGTGTTTCGTCTCTTTGTCTAGAGCGTTTAAAGCACAGTCAGTCTTTCTCTACAAGCGCATTAGCGTTCAAACCAATCAACGGCAAGTTGGGAAGTGTGGTTTAAACTGACATAAAAAAAAGCCGTTAGAAAAAATTCTTGAGTGGTTTGCTGTACGCTTCACATCGCTGGATTTAAGGACGGTTTCTTTCTGTAAGGAAAATGTAAAATTTGTCAATTATTTTAACTTCGTATAAAATTATTATTTTTATTATTCATAACTATTTTTGTCTCTCCTTTCAGAGTTTATTTTAATTATAAAGCTTTTTGATTATTGCCGTTCCAGTGTTTTGAAATATTGCTTCTATTTTTCTGGTTTTCTTAACTTCAAATACAAACCATTCGTTGCCCTAAAATTGGCATTTTTAATCAATAAAATATCCCAAACCTAAAAAGTTATAATAACTAAATTTAACAGTTTATTGAATAACTATGTTCTATCAACGCAACGTTTAAAATGTTGCTAAATAAATATATTTACAACAAAAAAACCAAAGGTTCCAAAAATCTCAAAGTTTAAGGAGTTATTAAACAAATATAAAGAAGTGAAAATGTGAAGTTTTAAAGAAAGTTAAACAGGTATGTATAATTTTCCTACATTGTTTAAATAATCCAGAAAAACACTTATAGTAGTCCTTCCTTCAAGAACCGCTAGATTCCAGATCTCAATTAATAACAAATGTAATAACGTTTAATGCTTTTATAATTTATTCAAGTTGTTATTATTATTATATTTTTAAATTAAGACCCTTATCGTGTGATAACGCGTTTTAAAGCTCTTTGAAACGCAAACATTTTGACATACCTCTCAATTGTTTACGTCAAATCTGTCAAGAGCTATAGGCTCTCAAACCTAATGTTTTCAGTTTCTCTCAAAATTCATAAGTTTGTTGTTTTAATCAAAAACCTTATTAAATGATATTTTGTTAGAAAGTTCTCTGAATAACCTACATTTTGACCTAACTGCCCCTTACCTATGTCAAATGTGTCGAAATCTATAGACTGTCAATCTTATTATTTTATCATATTTTACAAATTTCACAAATTTTCTCAACCATAGCCATAGCTGGTTCAAAATGTCTTTCAAAAACTAACATGTTGACGTAACTGTATACTATTTACGCCAAACATATTTTTTTCTATTGTTTGAGGTGTTTAAAATGCCACGATCAAATAAAGATAAAGTTGAAATTATTTTTTATGGGCGATCAAGGCGTTATAGGGAACTTAAACGTTATTTCAACAATGCATTTACCGACAGGCCTGTGTCCCATAAAAAATTATTTCAACTTTATCTTCATTTGATTGTGACATTTCAAGCTGAAGTTTGTCAAAAAATGTAGAAACCACGTTTGACGTAAACAAGTGATAATTACGTCAAAATGTTAGTTTTTGAAATACTTTTCAAAAAGCTATGGTAAGACAAAAGACAGTCGATAAATTTTGACGCTTTTGACAAAGCCAAGGGGCAGTTAAGCCGAAATGTTGGTTTTTCAAAGACTTTTCAAACAAGATATCACTTAATAGGCTTTTTATTTGAAACAACGACCTTTTTTGTTTATATTGACAAAAACTGAAAAAATTAGGTTGGTCCTTAGCTTTTGACAGATTTGACACAAACAACTCTTTCTTTAAAATGAGTTAGTTATCATTCTATAGGGGTTTAAATTTAAAATATTTAAGTTGACCGCCCCTATTCCGTGTCTTAATATAGGGGCGACACCATGGAATAAATAACATATAAAGAACCTTCGCCCAATCGCTCAATTGCGAGCCCAGTTACCCTACCCAGAAGAAGAGGGCGCTGCGAACGTTTTCTAGCGAGTTTGAATTCACAATGATAACTTGGCTTTCGCGCCGCGTTTTGCCAGTAGCGGAGTTAGGCAAGGCTCTTGTTCAGAGACACTATTAAGGTGACCATGTTTTATACGGTTTTTATTAACTTCACACAGCCTGGCAGTCTGTCTATTAAATCTAGTGATTCATTTTTGACACACTTCCCGTGAACAGATTTTAATGAAATTTAATAAAGTAATGTAGGTCCGATTACAATAATACTATGAAAAAAAGATGGGTGGTTGAGGCGTGTAAAAGGGATAAACCCATAACTTTGGAACCAAATCAGATATGACCATGCGGATTTCAGATTTATGATTTGGTGTGGTGACAATACAATTGTATAAAAAACGGAAATACGAGGGTAGGTAGGGGGTCTAAGGGCGGGCAATGTCAAAATCGAAGGCATGGGTAAGGGGTGTAAAGGGTTTAGAACTTTGTAATAAAAACAAACAGAAACATGCGGTTTTCAGATTTATGATTTGATCTAGTGACAACATAATTTTATGACAAAAAAATGGCGGTAGGGGGTACGTGAGTGGTGTAAAGGGGGTAAATTCATAACTTTGTAATCAAAACAGATACAAATATGTTGTGTTCAGATTTATGATTTGATCTAGTGACAATCCAATTTTATGAAAAAAATCGGAAGTAAGAGCTTGGTGAGGAGTGTAAAAGGGGTGCATGCAGAACTTTGATATATAAATTGATACAAAAATGCGGTTTTCAGATTTATGTTTTGTTCTGGTGACAATACTATGTTATGAAAAAAACGGGGGTATCGCTTGATAAACTAAGGATTGAGGAATTGAGGATTGTACAAAATTGACAGGAAAGAAACCTTGTAATCATGAGGCACTGCTAGAAATGAAAAGGATGTGAAGCCATAATTATAGTTCCTTCATCTTCTTTTTTTTTATTAAGACATATGTTACAAATAAAATAAGTATTATTTTTTTTAATTGATCGATTTTTTTAGAATAGTTTACTAAAAAGTAAAAAATAATTTGGAAGATTTGTGTTGACTACAGTATATGACACATTATATATTTTTAAGTTCGATACAAAATCGTGGTGCTTAAATAAAGAAACTGATACCCATCAAGTTCGATATAAAATCGTGGCTTGTTTACTTCTCAATTTGATCGTTAATAATCGCGCCACGATTTTATATCAAACATAAAAATATTTAATGTACCAGTAAGGCTATTGGTAAATCTAGACAGTAGTAATCTAGCAAATAATTTTTTAGTGCAATTTTCTAATAAAATCGTTTAACTAAAAAAATATATATTTATTTTATTTAAAAAAATCAGGACATTTTACTGAATAGCACCAAATAATGCTAAAATTCTAGATCGTTCATAATTTTTTAAAAATTTTTCTATTTTTGCTTGCGCCATTAAGTTTTTCAGTTTTTACCAAATTGTTTTTTCGCGGCGCAATTTTCTTTTACGCCATTTTTTTCTATAAGGACGAAACAAATAACTATCAACACTTATTAGCTTTATCAGATCTTGGACCCCCGTTAGGATAAGCTCTCGAGCTACCCACGAGAAAAACGAAACCTTTTTTACCCCCCTAGCTACGAAAACTTATTTGGTATATACAAAGTTGAACGGATATTGCTATGCTGGTTAAATCCCTGTCCGGGGAGTTTTCGGTGCTAACTTTTGTGCCTTAAGGGCATTGAAATATCCAATAAATGCCCAGGCCATGCCCTCAAAGTCCACTAACATTTTTGACAACCCAAAAAAAGCTCCGGTCATTTTAAAGAATTTTTGACGACCAACTCAGCAATATATATGGTCCGGAAATGCGCAGGCAATTCGAGCAAGGCCCCGGGAATGCCCAGACAAGGCCCCCGCAATGGCTCTGAAACGTCCCTATATGTACGTCAAATTATAAGACGACGTTGCTTCGCGTCATCAACAAGATAGACCAGTACTAATGATCATTTTCCTTAAAAATCAGTAAAAAATAATGACAATAAATAATTAGTCAGGACAGACGACTCTAAAATCAGTACTGGTAGCATAGGGAAGGTGTCCTTAAAATGAGATACTTAAGTTTTAAAAATTTAAACAAAAAGAAGTTTTAACGTTATTGGCTTAAGACATTATGCTGTTGATGAAATATCCTTTTTTGCTTGTTATAATTCATTTGTAGTACTTTAAACACAAAAATAATTTGTTATTTTGAAAAATCTAGACCACTGCAGTTTCCCATTTTACCCCAGGTAAAATGGAAAATATTATTAAGGTAAAATAGGATATACAATTAACATTAAAAATACAAAAAAACTAGTTTAATAAAAAAAAATTAAAAAATACCACACAAAGATAAAACTAAAATGAGATACAATTTGTTTAAACAAATAATCCAGGATTTTTAAAAATAATATGCTCTTAATTCTTAATATCGCAAATTTTTTCTCGGTAAAACACTAAGTGAATTAGTTTTCATCAGTCATTTAATCGAGAAAAAACGGGATATCCCATTTTAGCTACTTTAGCAACTTCCTATTTTACCTCAATCTCATATAAAATATTTAAACTAATTCTACTTCCTAATTGTTTCTCATTGAGCCAAAAACAGCATATTTGATGGTTGCCAAGACTATAAACTTTGCAAATATCAATAGCAGAATATAATATCTTACCTTATTCAGTAGTCAATTTGTACAGCATTTAAATAAAAAGTTACAAGCGGAACAAACAAAAATAAAAAAAATTACTGCACGTGCTTGTAACCATCTAATGACCGATTAAAAAAAAAACGGGAGTCTACGTCGATCCCATTGAACAAATCTAGCGAAACAGCGCAACATTGCTACCTTTAGTTTGGTCAGGAGTGCCGGTATCCCATTTTACCTTAGTATCCCATTTTAAGTACACTTCGCCTATATGTTGGCTGGTACTGAGCTGATAAAGAAGTAGCCGAATGGTCACCCTAAGCTCAAGCCGCCAATAAAATTCGAGTAATATCGGGCGTGTGTCGCGTAACAATGCAGGTCCAGCGGAAGCACAGACACAAAACTATAATTTTAATTTATCTAGTTGTGGCACTCAGGGGACGATATTATAATATAGCCTTTTAAAACGTTTTTTACTTTTTAGTCATTTTGATCTTTAATTATTTACTGTATCTCAATAAATCTGTGCCTTATTTGGCAATTCCTTTAAAAATAAGGGTTTGACAACCAAATTAGGTGGTGGTGACTTGCCCGGAGAGGTAGATTTTTTTAGATATTTCATTTGTTTTGACAGGTTAGTTTCCATTTTTTTAAGAAAAATATTACGACGATTCTCTTCATTAAGCTACTAAAAAAATATTGTTTTAAAAACTTGAATAATTCACTAAGTAAATAAGTGGTAAGTGGGTAGTGGTTTTTTATATTCAACTCTTACTCAATTATTCCAAACTTTATTGTTCTTGAAGTACTTTTAATGTACTTGAAGTACTTTTAATGTACTTGAAGTACTTTGAATGCACTTGAAGTACTGTACTTGAAAATATCAAGTACATTTCCAAGTACATTGTTAAAAGTACTTCAAGTACCAAGTACAATTACCGAATTGTAAATGTACTTCAAGTACAGTACTTGAAGTACATCTAAGTAAAGTAAAAAAGTTAACTTAAGTACATAACTTAAAATGTAGATATAGCTTATTTGAATAAAAGTAAAATATTACTTACATTTTTATAAACCCTGTTTTTACAGAAAATTTAAAATTGTATTTATTAGTTTAAAAAATCTGCTTTTAAGTTTTGCTTTTTATAATCCACGAAAAAAGGCGTATGTCCATGTGAAAAGACGTAAGCGCAATCTAAATTAGAAAAAAGGCGTAACCGCCAAGTTCTAAGATAGCTTCAAATTAAAAAAACTTTTTTATATAGTTTAAAAAAACAAGTTCTATACATACCTAGAATGTTTGTTGCAAATATCGCTTCTTCTATCGTTTGTTTCATAAGGGCGTAAAACGTTTTTGGCTGCTTAAAAATTTAGGAAATAGCCTTAACGCCTTTCTGTCTAAACACCGTCGATATGAAAAATATAGAAATTTGCTATTACCGGGTGGGCAAAAAAAACCGGACAATTTTATTCTCATTATAACTTTTGAACTATACCATCCATTTGGAATGGAACAAACTGCACTTGACAGAGAATGGATTAGAGTTTCTTCAAAGATGCTCGTTTATTCTTGTGTTGCGAACATGTTTTCATTATCAAACGTGAAATTTCATACCCGTGAATTTGAAAATCAAACAAGTTTCATGGCTAATCGGGCAAAAAGGAGTTTTTTGTTTCCCTTATATTTTTCCGTGGGTAGCTTGAAAGCTTAACCTCACGGGGGTCCAAGATCTAATGGACACCTTATAAGTGTTGACAGTTAACGGTTTCGTCCTTATGGGACTCCTCAGAACACTGCTGGTCAAGTGACAAATCTTGCGAAGTTAATCAGACGGTTTTGTCTCTAATTAAATGTAATTAGTGAGCGAACTATAGCAAGAGGCGCCATCTACCGAGATACGAGAGAAACAAAAAACCAAAAGCAGGGAAAAACACTGCTATACAATATCGATCAATGAAAAGATCGAATGCAAATAAAAGAAAACAACTATAGTCCGTGACCTACGACAGCTCTTTGTCTTTTTAGGCCGGATCAACGCATTTTGCATTTTTACCCGTCATCAAGACAGTGAGCGTCAATCAACGGAATTTTTAAGCCAAATAATACTAACAAACGTGAAATTTCATACCCGTGAATTTAAAAATCAAACAAGTTTCATGGCTAATCGGGCAAAAAGGAGTTTTTTTGTTTCCCTTATATTTTTCCGTGGGTAGCTTGAAAGCTTAACCTCACGGGGGTCCAAGATCTAATGGACACCTAATAAGTGTTGACAGTTAACCGTTTCGTCCTTATGGGCTCCTCAGAACACTGCTGGTCAAGTGACAAATCTTGCGAAGTTAATCAGACGGTTTTGTCTCTAATTAAATGTAATTAGTGAGCGAACTATAGCAAGAGGCGCCATCTACCGAGATACGAGAGAAACAAAAAACCAAACGCAGGGAAAAACACTGCTATACAATATCGATCAATGAAAAGATCGAATGCAAATAAAAGAAAACAACTATAGTCCGTGACCTACGACAGCTCTTTGTCTTTTCAGGCCGGATCAACGCATTTTGCATTTTTACCCGTCATCAAGACAGTGAGCGTCAATCAACGGAATTTTTAAGCCAAATAATACTAACAAACGTGAAATTTCATACCCGTGAATTTAAAAATCAAACAATTTTCATGGCTAATCGGACAAAAAGGAGTTTTTTTGTTTCCCTTATATTTTTCCGTGGGTAGCTTGAAAGCTTAACCTCAAGGGGGGTCCAAGATCTGATGGAAACCTAATAAGTGTTGACAGTTAACCGTTTCGTCCTTATGGGACTCCTCAGAACACTGCTGGTCAAGTGACAAATCTTGCGAAGTTAATCAGACGGTTTTGTCTCTATTTAAATGTAATTAGTGAGCAAACTATAGCAAGAGGCGCCATCTACCGAGATACGAAAGAAACAAAAAACCAAAAGCAGGGAAATTTTGAAATTTCACGTTTGTTAGTATTATTTGGCTTAAAAATTCCGTTGATTGACGCTCATTGTCTTGATGACGGGTAAAAATGCAAAATGCGTTGATCCGGCCTGAAAAAACAAAGAGCTGTCGTAGGTCACGGACTATAGTTGTTTTCTTTTATTTGCGTTCGATCTTCTCATTGATCGATATTGTATAGCAGTGTTTTTCCCTGCTTTTGGTTTTTAGTTTCTCTCGTATCTCGGTAGATGGCGCCTCTTGCTATAGTTCGCTCACTAATTACATTTAATTAGAGACAAAACCGTCTGATTAACTTCGCAAGATTTGTCACTTGACCAGCAGTGTTCTGAGGAGTCCCATAAGGATGAAACGGTTAACTGTCAACACTTATTAGGTGTCCATTAGATCTTGGACCCCCGTGAGGTTAAGCTTTCAAGCTACCCACGGAAAAATATAAGGGAAACAAAAAAACTCCTTTTTGCCCGATTAGCCATGAAACTTGTTTGATTTTTAAATTCACGGGTATGAAATTTTACGTTTGTTAGTATTATTTGGCTTAAAAATTCCGTTGATTGACGCTCACTGTCTTAATGACGGGTAAAAATGCAAAATGCGTTGATCCGGCCTGAAAAGACAAAGAGCTGTCGTAGGTCACGGACTATAGTTGTTTTCTTTTATTTGCATTCGATCTTTTCATTGATCGATATTGTATAGCAGTGTTTTTCCCTGCTTTTGATTTTTTGTTTCTCTCGTATCTTGGTACATGGCGCCTCTTGCTATAGTTCGCTCACTAATTACATTTAATTAGAGACAAAACCGTCTGATTAACTTCGCAAGATTTGTCACTTGACCAGCAGTGTTCTGAGGAGTCCCATAAGGACGAAACGGTTAACTGTCAACACTTATTAGGTGTCCATTAGATCTTAGACCCCCGTGAGGTCAAGCTTTCAAGCTACCCACGGAAAAATATAAGGGAAACAAAAAAACTCCTTTTTGCCCGATTAGCCATGAAACTTGTTTGATTTTTAAATTTACGGGTATGAAATTTCACGTTTGTTAGTATTATTTGGCTTAAAAATTCCGTTGATTGACGCTCACTGTCTTGATGACGGGTAAAAATGCAAAATGCGTTGATCCGGCCTGAAAAGACAAAGAGCTGTCGTAGGTCACGGACTATAGTTGTTTTCTTTTATTTGCATTCGATCTTTTCATTGATCGATATTGTATAGCAGTGTATTTCCCTGCTTTTGGTTTTTTGTTTCTCTCGTATCTCGGTAGATGGCGCCTCTTGCTATAGTTCGCTCACTAATTACATTTAATTAGAGACAAAACCGTCTGATTAACTTCACAAGATTTGTCACTTGACCAGCAGTGTTCTGAGGAGTCCCATAAGGACGAAACGGTTAACTGTCAACACTTATTAGGTGTCCATTAGATCTTGGACCCCCGTGAGGTTAAGCTTTCAAGCTACCCACGGAAAAATATAAGGGAAACAAAAAAACTCCTTTTTGCCCGATTAGCCATGAAACTTGTTTGATTTTTAAATTCACGGGTATGAAATTTCACGTTTGTTAGTATTATTTGGCTTAAAAATTCCGTTGATTGACGCTCCCTGTCTTGATGACGGGTAAAAATGCAAAATGCGTTGATCCGGCCTGAAAAGACAAAGAGCTGTCGTAGGTCACGGACTATAGTTGTTTTCTTTTATTTGCATTCGATCTTTTCATTGATCGATATTGTATAGCAGTGTTTTTCCCTACTTTTAGTTTTTTGTTTCTCTCGTATCTCGGTAGATGGCGCCTCTTGCTATAGTTCGCTCACTAATTACATTTAATTAGAGACAAAACCGTCTGATTAACTTCGCAAGATTTGTCACTTGACCAGCAGTGTTCTGAGGAGTCCCATAAGGACGAAACGGTTAACTGTCAACACTTATTAGGTGTCCATTAGATCTTGGACCCCCGTGAGGTTAAGCTTTCAAGCTACCCACGGAAAAATATAAGGGAAACAAAAAAACTCCTTTTTGCCCGATTAGCCATGAAACTTGTTTGATTTTTAAATTCACGGGTATGAAATTTCACGCTTGTTAGTATTATTTGGCTTAAAAATTCCGTTGATTGACGCTCACTGTCTTGATGACGGGTAAAAATGCAAAATGCGTTGATCCGGCCTGAAAAGACAAAGAGCTGTCGTAGGTCACGGACTATAGTTGTTTTCTTTTATTTGCATTCGATCTTTTCATTGATCAATATTGTATAGCAGTGTTTTTCCCTGCTTTTGGATTTTTGTTTCTCTCGTATCTCGGTAGATGGCGCCATTTAATTAGAGACAAAACCGTCTGATTAACTTCGCAAGATTTGTCACTTGACCAGCAGAGTTCTGAGGAGTCCCAAAAGGACGAAACGGTTAACTGTCAACACTTATTAGGTGTCCATTAGATCTTGGACCCCCGTGAGGTTAAGCTTTCAAGCTACCCACGGAAAAATATAAGAGAAACAAAAAAACTCCTTTTTGCCCGGATAGCCATGAAACTTGTTTGATGTTTTCATTATGTTTTTTAACTAGTAAGAAAGCTGCATTCTTGCCACGTACAACAAGTTACGACTCAGCAAAATCGGTTTAGAGTTTCTAAAAAAAAATATTTTTGTTTCAACCATCGTTTTGCATATTATACGATTGCCTTGCCAATCATGTCTGCATTTATTGCCTTATAAATTCATACATATATATTTTTTTAAATTTAAAACTCGAAAGTTCCTAAAACCGATCCTCTATTTTTTACAAGATGTAGCACTCCGATGGCTCAGATTGGGTTTTGGTAGATACAGTGGACTATAATTAACATTGGCGCAAAAAATTTATTTAACTAGAGAAAGTAAATAATTTAAAAATTGTAGGTTAAATTTGAAAGAGAAATAAAATTGTGATATAGCCTCATGGAGAGGGACTTACCGCTGTTTTGAAGTTCCAAAGTGCAAGGTGTACACCTTTCCATAAGAGCTATGTGGCTTGAAGTTCCAGCAGGATGATGGCACGATAATTTTAATTATTTGCGGAATTTTAAAGTGAATTTTCACTATTTTTTAAATTTAAATTTTAAGGTTGTCGTTTTCTAGACATGGCGACGCGCAGCACATTTTGTCTGTCTCTCAATCCTGCGCTTGCAGTTTTTTCGCACATGCGCGCAGCACTTTACCCTCTATAGGAAACCATATCACTATATTTTAAATTTTATGGATATGTGAAAAACACGATAGAGGACGCTTGAAGTGCCAAAGTAGATAAAAATAAAGAAATAAGAAATAAAATGATAATTCTTAGATTTAGAATAGAAATTACATTTTTTGCGTTTTGCTTTAGATAAATTTTATAATAACTAATAGTTGACCCATTTACTTAGGATTAATATAAATTTAAGCCTAATAATTTTATGTTCAAGACAAAATTTTTGTCCAAGAAAAATAGGAAAGAATAAAGGTAAAATTCAAAAATAAAAGAAAAATAAAGAGGTTTTTTATGGAAACCGAACATATTGCCAGCCGAAAATGCTATGCAAAGGCAAAGTGGCAAAGGACATAGCTTTGAGATTGGTCTCTTTAACACCAAGTCCCTTGTCTTGACATTAGCAACTCGATTTACACCGTCTTTACCCGGAAAAATTTCAATTATTCTACCTAGCTGCCATTGTAGTGGGGGTATAAAATCATTCTTGATTATTACCAAACGACCAACTTCTGGAGTACAAGTGGGGTCCAGCCACTTGCTCCTTTGTTGAAGTGTATGCAAATATTCTTGCTGCCAGCGTCTCCAGAAATTCTGATGGATTCTCTGAATTAGCTGCCAACGAGTTAATCTATTAATCTTGACATCTGTTAAGTCAACGTCAGGAAAAGCTGTCAACGGTTCCAATGATAAAAAATGACCTGGTGTCAAAACAGAAATGTCAATTGGATCCGAGGAAATTTCATTTAGCGGTCGAGAGTTCATAATAGCTTCAATCTGACAGGTGACTGTATATAACTCTTCATATGTTAAAATTTGTGAACCAATGGTTCGAAATAAATGTTTTTTGACAGTTTTAATCCCTGACTCCCAAAGACTTTCAAATTTGGGACTGTGACTTGGAATAAAATGCCATTTAATTGGACGAGAAGAATCAATCTGTAACAACTGTCTATTTGCCGAAACTAGGTTAGTTCCATTGTCAGAATAGATATCAGTTACGTAATTTCTATGAGCCACAAACCTACGCATTGCTGCGATAAAAGCATCGGCTGTCAAATCACTGACTATTTCGATATGTACCGCTTTCGTAATCATACAAACGAATAAGCAAATATATGATTTTAAAGTACGTGGTGCACCGCGGGTTCGGTTCATTAAAATAGGAATGGGGCCACCTAAATCTACTCCTGTATGCAAAAACGCTCTAAGTTGAGAAACTCGTGGAAACGGAAGTGAACCCATTGGGGGTTGTAACGATTTAAGAGATAATTTAAAACAGGGGATGCATTTTGCTAAAACTTGACGAATTTTGCGTTTTGCCGCAATTATCCAATAATTTTGGCTTAGTAAAAAATGTACTGTTCTTAATCCAGCATATAAAAATTTTAAATAAAAATGTTCGATAATTAAATAAGTAATTCTACTTTCGCGGGGTAATAAAATTGGAAATTTTTTGTCATAAGATAGAGAAGAATTGTGCAATCTTCCACCGACGCGTAATATATTTTGGTCATCTAAAAATAGATTTAATTTTTGCATCGGTTTAGATAATTTTATATTATTTTTAAGGGAATTTATTTCTTCCGAAAAAAAGATACGCTAAGAGGAGTTTTTATTAATAAGCGAACTTAAAAAATTTAAGTCTGGGGTTTGCGTAGTAATTAAAGTTAAGTTTTTATTAGCTTTTTCTTCATTTAAAGTTTTAGAAGTGTCTTTTATTTCCATGGTTATAGGCCAGTAGTCATAATGTAATTTTAAAAATTGGGAACCTTGAAAAAATAAACTATGATTTATAAGTTCACTAGGATAGAGACCTCTTGAAGCTACATCAGCGGGATTCTGAGAAGTGGAAATATAATGCCAATTTTTAGGAGATACTTTTTCATGAATTTGCGTGACTCTATTCTGTACATAGGTTTTCCACCTAGACGGATGTCCATTTTTAATCCACGATAAAGCTACTTGAGAATCACTCCATGCGAATATTTGGTGAGTTTTAAGTCTGTTTTCAAAACTATGAAGAGTAAATTGAAATAAATCAGCTAATATATTACAAGCGGCTAACTCGAGTCGTGCGATACTTGTAAATTTTATAGGGGCGACTTTAGTTTTTGAGCATAAATTTTATTTTTATAAATTACGCGTAAATAAACAATAGCTGCGTACGCTTTATTTGAAGCGTCTGAAAAACCGATTAATTCGTATTGAGCGTTTCCAGAAAAAATATTGATAAAGCGGGATAAGCGAAATTCTTTTAAAAGTGGTAATTCTAACCTTTAGCGTTCCCAGAGGCTACTTATCGCTATGGGAGCATCTTCGTCCCAGTCCAATCCAGATTTCTAAAATTCCTGAATTAGGCATTTAATTAAAATAGTAACTGGCGACAACCAACCAAGGGGATCATAAATTTTAAAAATTTCTGAAAGGATATTGCGTTTTGTGCAACTGCGATTTAGAGGCTCTACTGAGTATGAAAAATAGTCTGAACAGGGTTGCCATCTAAGTCCTAAAATTTTTGTAGTTTCTTCTATATCAAGAGAAAGAGCTTTAGGGTTAATATCGGATTCTGGCAAGTGCTCTAAAACAGTTTTATTGTTGTATGTAATTTAAATCCTGCGGATTTTAATAAAAGTGATAACTACTTTTGGAGAGATATAGCTTCTTCAACGGAGCTACAACCTGTGACAAAATCGTCAACAAAATTTTCTGTCATAAGAACTTTAGCGGCGCGGGGAAAATTATGCTTTTCGTCCTCAGCTAGCTGCTGTAAGACTCTTAAAGCTAAAAAAGGAGCGGGGGTAGTACCATATGTAACGGTTTTTAAATTATATTCTTTTATAAGTTCGGTAGGACTAAACCTCCATAAGATTTTTTGATAATTTTGATGATCCGGGGCTATTAAAATGCCGCGAAACATTTTAGAAATATCGCAACAAAGAGCGACTTCATTTAATCTAAAATTTAATAAAATAGAACAAATGTCCTTTTGTAATTTGGGACCGGCGTAAAGCGTGTCATTTAAGGAAATTTTTCCAGTATTTGTTTGCAATACTGCGCTTGCGTTAAAAACTACTCTGAGTTTTGTGGTTAAACTTTCAGGTCTTTCAATATGGTGGTGGGGGATATAGTAACTTTTTTCCGTAAACTGTTCCTCCGGGTTAGAAATTAATTCCATGTGACCTATGTCTAAGTATTCTTGCATAAAGTCCGATTATTTTTGATAGGTTTCCGGTGTTTTAATTAAGCGGTTTTCGAGAGATAAAAATCTTTTTAATGCAAGTTGGCGACTATTTGGAAAACTTGGTTCACTATTTTCGCAAAAGGGTAAAGTCACGACGTAACGCCCTGTATTATCACGAAAAGTAGTATTTTTAAATATTTTTTCACATGCTTCGTCAGCCGGGGAAAGAATAGGTTTAATTTCCGGTATATTTTCAGTTTCCCAAAATTTCGATAGTGAATCATTAAGTTGATTAATTGAAATTTGGCATAAAAGGGATACCGAAGCGAGGGGCGAGTTTGTGTTACCAATTTGTCCCATTAAAATGTACCCAAAAATTGAGTTTAATGCGATAGGCTCATTTATATTACCTACAATACGACCATCTCAAAGAATATAAAGGAAAATATCGGCTCCAAGTAAAACGTCGACTGCTCCCGGTCTATAGAAATAAGGGTCCGCGAGATTTATATTTTTTATAATTCCCATTTGACTAATATTTATGTCATTTAAGGGAAGCGAAGAACAAATTTATGGTAAAATAACTGCACTCTGTACTGATAAGGTCAGTTCAGATTGATTGCAAGGGCGAATGATCATATCAATAGATCCTAATTTTGATTGCATACTGGTCTCACCAATTCCAAAGACTTCAGTTTCAATATTAAAGCGGGGGTAGGCCTAGTTTGTTGGCACATTTTAAAGATACAAAAGACAGATGCGATGCGGAATCTAAAACTCCACGAAAAGTTTGATAATTACCTCTTATATCTTTTATTTGAAAAAGAGCGGTAGAAAGCAAAGTACTAGAGTTACTGTAACTCTGAGTAGAGTAGCAAGCACCTTGATTTTGAGTTTGCGAAGGGGATGAGTTACTAATTTCATTTCTTTCCTGCCGAAACGCGTTAATTTGTTGGCTATTTACAGGCAAATCTGCATTATTATTTTCTTGCCGTTGAGACGAGGATTCGTTTACATGGCGCAAGTCAAAATGAACTGAGCAATGATGCCTTTTTTGGCAAAATCGACAATAAAATGTGCTTTTGCATTGGAAGGTTTTATGACAATTAGAGGTACAATTTACGCACCATCGTTTTGCTTTTAATAAATTAAATCTTTGTTGAGGCGTTTTTTTTAAATAATCAGGACAAAAATAAGGAACAATTATTTTGAGAATTCTGCTGCGCGGTAAAAAATGCACGAGGCGTTTGTCGGGTATTATAGTTATTTTGCGGTTTTTGAGTTATATGGGTTTTGTAAATTTGGGCTTCATAGAAAATTGCGTACTGGATGTACTGGCGGCGTTAACTACAAAAAGCGAGCTACAATGTTGATCCAAAAAATTATAGATTGATTTATATGAAGGTATTTCGGTAGGCTTACCATGAAAAACTTCAAATCGCGTTTGAATCGAACTATCAATAGATTTCAACAACTTTTGGGCTAAGACAAAGTCCCAAAAATCTGGTTGCAAACCAACAGTTTTTAAAGCTTCAATATTTTTTGTGAATATATCAAGCAAGTTTCGTAGAGCTATGGAGTCATCAGAGTTTACTTTAGGGCAATTTTCAAAACCATTCCAATAATTTTGGGCTAAAATGCGATCATTTTTATACCTTTTTACAAGATTATTGAAAACAATAGGATAGTTTGCATCCGAAACTGGTAATTGCGTAACTAATTCCTTTGGAGGACCATCTAAATAAGTAACTAAAAGCGAGTATTTTTGTATATTGGGAATTTGCGGATTATCGTGAATCATTGTTTTAAAAAGATCATAAAAGGTAGGGAAATCATTGATATTGCCAGTGAATTTTTCAATGTCAATTTTCGGTAAACTTGGAAAATAATCAGGGGTTTGTGAACCTCCTGGAGAGTAGGGGTTAATAGTAAGTCGGCGACTTCCACCTTGCGAAGGCCGCGCAGTATTTTCTGCTTGAAACAACTTATCATAGATTTCTTTGACTTGAGCAACATTTGTTTGAAATGAATTAAGATGCTCGGTACAAGTCTTAACTTGTTCCTGATCCTGGTAAATTTCATTTAATAAAGCGGTGTGCTTTTTAAGGTATTCCTCTTGGACGTTGTCAAGCTCTTCGTAACGAATCTTAAAGTTAAGGTGTTTGGTTGCATCAGTTTTAGCCAATTTAGCTACCGTTAAAATTTCATTTCAATTTAAATCTTCGATGTCACGAAAGACTTTAATTTTCTTTACCTTTTCAGACATTATTTTGTAATAAATTAGGCAAAGTAAACAAAATCAAAATTTGTAGATTAAATATTTTTAAAAATTTAAATCGATTTAAAATAACCATATGTAACCGTAGCCTCTTACATATAGGCATGCAAACTACAGCGAAAAGAAAAAACAAATAAACATGTAGGTATTTATTTGCGCGTTATAAATTAGGAAATAAAAAACTTATATTCCGAAATTACCTACACACAGATATATCTTTCAAAAATACAAAGATAAACTTTTTGCAATATATGTCCTTGCGTTTTTTATAAAATTTGCGAGATGTAGGTATAGGTCTCCTAATACAAATTCATAGGTACCTATTTTATTTACCTATATTATAATTTTAATTTATTAATGGCGTCTCTCTTTCTTACCTTCACACTACTAGCGTTTACTCTCACTCTAGCGAAAATAAATTTTTTGAAATTTCAAAAAGAAAATCAAAATGGAAATCAAAATCCGGCAATCGAAGTGATCAAAATATCCGATGGCTCAGATTGGGTTTTGGTAGTAGTAGTGGACTATAATTAACATTGGCGCAAAAAATTCATTTAACTAGAGAAAGTAAATAATTTAAAAATTGTAGGTTAAATTTGAAAGAGAAATAAAATTGTGATATAGCCTCATGGAGAGGGACTTACCGCTGTTTTGAAGTTCCAAAGTGCAAGGTGTACACCTTTCCATAAGAGCTATGTGGCTTGAAGTTCCAACAGGATGATGGCACGATAATTTTAATATTTTGCGGAATTTTAAAGTGAATTTTCACTATTTTTTAAATTTAAATTTTAAGGTTGTCGTTTTCTAGACATGGCGACGCGCAGCACACTTTGTCTGTCTCTCAATCCTGCGCTTGCAGTTTTTTCGCACATGCGCACAGCACTTCACCCTCTATAGGAAACCATATCACTATATTTTAAATTTTATGGATATGTGAAAAACACGATAGAGGACGCTTGTAGTGCCAAAGTATATAAAAATAAAGAAATAAGAAATAAAATGATAATTCTTAAATTTAGAATAGAAATTACATTTTTTGCGTTTTGCTTTAGATAAATTTTATAATAATTAATAGTTGACCCATTTACTTAGGATTAATATAAATTTAAGACTAATAATTTTACGTTCAAGACAAAATTTTAGTCCATGAAAAATAGGAAAAAATAAAAGTAAAATTCAAAAATATAAGAAAAATAAAGAGGTTTTTTATGGAAACCGAACACAAGCTTTCATTTAACTTCACCTGTATGTATGTATGCAATTCATTTTTGAAGAACTTCCAAACGTCCGATTAACTTCAAATTTCGCATAGCGTCTTAGTTCCGATGACAATACAATAATATGGTTTCGTCGGGTACCTACCTCCTCCCTAACGTGGGGGGTGGAGAGAGGCTAAAACTTTAGTTTGTCCGATTTCAACCAAAATTAGTATCTGGGGGTTTTTGAGGATGAGAATTACGAATTTTGATCAGATTACAAAAACTCAATATGGCGGATTCCAAATGGACGAGTTAATGTCAAGTTTTTTTGATTACTTTCAACTGACTTCCACGTATCCAATTGACTTCAACTTTCGCATACCGTTATAGTTCCGATGACAATCCAATAACGTGGTATCACTGACTGCCTACCTTGCCCCTAACCTGGAGGGCGGAGAGGAGGTAAAATTTTAGTTTGTTGCATTTTCACCAAAATTGGTATCTGGGGGTTTTTGGGGAATAGGATTACGAATTTTTGATCAGATTACAAAAATTCAATATGGCGGATTCAAAATGGACGATTTAATCTCAAGTTTTTCTAATTACTTTCAACTGACTTCCACGTATCCGATTCACTTCAAATTTAGCATACCGTGATAGTTCCAAAGACAATCCAAATACCAATAGATATCAATAAAACTGGAGGTCTGCCAAAAGAATTAGAAATATTTGACGGCGCCAAAGTTATGTTGCGGTCCAACATAGATGTAAAAAAAGTTTAGTGAACGGGGCTATTGGAAACATAACTAAAATCATCTGGCCATGCTTTCGGCGAGCACAGGTTCACGACAATGATATACCTTCAGTGTAAATATACTTTGGTAATGACGGCATTCATATGACTCAGCCGAAATCTGTGCAATTTTCTGCCAAATACAGTTATGGCACAGCCGAGTGAAGAATGTTACCTATATTCTTGTGCTGGGCATCTACTGTTCACAAGATGCAGGGTAGTGTCAAAATGGTGAGGTGAGGCAAAATGATGAGGTAATGGGCTACCAATGTTTAAAATTACTAAAAAAAAAAAACAAAGAAATTGAGACAAAAATGTAAGAAAATCAGCTTAGAATTGGAGCAACTTCAAAAAGAAAAGGAACAGTGGAAGAAAGACATCACTAAAACCAATAAAGAAAAAAAGGAAGCAAACGCCTACCAAGAAGATCTAGCAAGTGCAATCGAAACAATAATATTTGAGAGAGACGGCTTAAAAAAGAGATTACAAAATTTAAAAACGACTTGATGGATATGCGTGAGTCGATAATGGAAACTTCATTTTTCGATCAAACAAAAGCCATCACATCGCAACTGGTAGTGCATGCGGATCTACATACCAACGAAGTAAGTAGTAACGTGAATCAGGTTACAAAAACGGTTCTTGGGATGAACCAAATTTTATTACTAGGTGATAGTTTAATAAACAATTTTTCTAAAAAACTCTCCAGCTGTTTCAATAATGATTTTAATATTCTCATCGTAGTTAAAAATAATGCAGATATAAATGGGATATGCAGCGAACTGCGTGCATTCACAAAAAACTTTAATAAAAGGGACTATGTGATTATATTTGGAGGTTTAATGAATGTACAGAAAAATATTAGTGTGGACAGAACATTTTAAGCTAAGTTGAAGCATATTGGCTCAAAGACCAACTTGATCTTTTTGTCTCTACCTCTCTGGAAAAATAATTTCCATCTCAATAAATTCATTGACAACTTCAATATCGCGGTTCATGATGAAATTAAGAATAGTGGCCAGTTTTGTTAACGTAAATTCCTTTCTCAACTCATCATGTTTTAATTTTTTTGAGAATCACATAACTTTAAAAAATAAGGGAAAGAATCTTGTTTTAGGACATTTAAAAAAACTTATCAAGTCTACGCCAAAGACAGTAGTAGTGCAACAAAACTGGGATGACATTTTAATAAATCATAGTAACCTTGACTTAGAGCAACATACATCCTTATCAAACATGCACTCAGAAAAAAACATAGACAACAACAATTTTTTATGTCAACATCCCCTATCAATAATACAATATTAATATCCGTATCGGCTCTACCAGGTGCCAACTCAGCCAAATGGTCTCTTTTGCACTATAATATTCAGGGCCTTTCAAGGAAAATAAATCTGGTTGAAATGTTAAATACGAACTTTAAACCATCTTTTCATTGTCTTTCTGAACATTGGTATAACAAGGAAGAACTGGAATCCCTGAATATATACGGTTACTCACGGTTGTCCGGTTTTGGTAGATCCAGTCATATAAGAGGCGGTGTTGTTGCTTTTGTAGTGTCAAGTCTGTTGACTAAGTGGAAACCCATCAATTTGTTGAAAATTTTACAAAAGAGTTAATAATGGAGTGCTGTGGTTTTGAATATGGGGGTTGTTGCATAGTTTTAGTTTTTAAACCAACTTCCGGTGATAAGCAGGAATTTTTAAATTTATTTTTAGGTTTGGTTGATAGAGTTTTGTCTAAGTTTGACCATGTTCTGATTTGCGGAGATTTAAACATTGATAAAATATGCAATGATAAATATTTTCAAATTCTTTCTGACACTTTATTATAAATGAACCTACAAGAATCTTTACAGATATTAACGGTAAAACATCTGTGTCAAGCTTAGATTACGTCATTACTAATAATCCTGAAATGTTTCTTTGTGCCAATTTTGACCCTGGTTTATCTGACCATTATAGTCAGCTAGTAAAGTTTATTGGTAGTCATGCTAGTACAGCTAATAATATATCTATCAAAAACTGTCGTAGATTTACCAAAAACCAGATTCATGAGTTTAATTATAGGTTTAGAGACGTAAATTTAACTTTGACTCATGACATAAACATTTTGTTAAACTTGTTTTTGAAAATTTTATGTGGTATTTTAATATTTGTTTTCCAATAAGATCCATAATGAGTAAACAAAAAAAAACTAATAAAATAAATCTTAGTAATAATCTCAACCAAAAAATGATTCAATTAAAAAATTTAAATTGGTTAAGAAAGGCTACTGGCGACTATGGTGTGGGTGAAAGGTATAGAACAATGAAAAAAGACATTAATAAACAAATTAAATTGAGAAAGCAATATATTTTGACAACCAAATCCAAAATGCCCAAAATAAAGGCAAAAAACCTGGGATTTAATTACGTCAATGAGCGGTAAGAGTAGAAAGAAAACTGGACCAACTGGGAATAAGAGGTAATATCAATCAATGGCTAACTTCACTGATCAAGGGAAAAAAGATCAAAGTAAAAATCAGTAACAATTTTTCCAATACATATGAGTAGTACAGTTGTGGAGGTTCTAATGCAATTGGTAACATGCCATCCAGTTCTGTCTGTCTGTATGTCTGTCTGTCTGTTGCTGAAGAAGTGAACTTGGTATGACCTTGGGACTAAAAGAAGTGTGTAAGAAGTTGTGAGCAATGACGTAACAACAGAGGCTGTTAAAAGGCACTATTGGTCAATGAGTTAGGTGCCAATGCGAGAGTAGGTAAAATGGGATGTTTATTTTTGTATGATAGCTACTTCACTAGCTTAGCCTGGTCTAGGTAAGTCTTAATGTGAAAAAGGCCTTAGGTAATTGTTGGATAAAAAATAAAATAATTTCTAAAAATATTTGTTAAAATTAATCGGGATAGCCTGTTATTTTCTCTGTGTGTTAAAAAATAAAATAATTTCTAAAAATATTTGTTTAAATTAATCGGGATAGCCTGTGTATCTCTTATCATTGTTTATGCAGTTATAGGATAACCTTATGACCCGCACACGTTCCTGTTTTATTTAATACAGCTGGTTACTTATGCTGTACAGGATGTCTCAAAGTAAATAATTCTAAAATAAAACCTCAAAGTATGTTTTAATTATATATTTTTATTCATATATATCATATAAACTACACTCATCTCGACCATCAAATTTAAAAATAATTGATAGAAATGTTTTTTCACGTCATAGTTTGGATATATTTTCGTATATTCCAGCGCTGCCTCTGTTAATTTATGTTTCCATATTGTAGGTAATAATGGGTATAATGTTGGTAGTTTTTCCTCAATAATGTATCTGCATGAATCAAACCCAAAATATATCCATTCTGCTAACCATTTATAAATATTTTCGTTTAATTTTTCCTTCTATTTCAAAGTCAATTTTAGTTGACCAATAATTATATTGAAAGTACATCTTAAAGTGTTCTAAATTTTAATTTATGATCTAACTGTTATAGCTCTGGCTGAACGAATGAATGAAGTGTTGGTTAAAAAGATATAAGGCAAAAGTTGTTTTGTGGTGTTTAACCACCACGTGACCAATGCATGATAGAATAGTGATATGTGTTTGTATTGCATCACCTACCTATTATGTAACGTAATCCGTGGCTGTTGTTCAAGTTTGAAGGACCCAAGAAATAATGTGTACCTATTATTGTGTTGTTACCTAACACGGTGTAAAATTGACAGGATAGCCACAAAAAGACCTCACTAGCTTAGCCTGGTATGTTTGAATGTAAAACAGGCGTTAGTTGATTAATAATAATAATAATAATTTTTGTCTCTGTTTGTTAAAAATAAAATTATTTCTCGATGCGCATTTTATATGTGTATTTTTTAGTGTTGTTTATATAGTTAACAGATAACCTTATGACCCTCACATGTTTCTGTGTTATCGAATTAGCAATAACCACGAGATGCAATATTATGTAATACAGTTGGTTATTTATATGGTGTGACGCAATTGTCGTAATATTTGATAAAAATTACAATTTTTAATTTTTCATTTTTTAAAAATGGTTGTATTGATCGTCAACAAGAATATTGCTAACGTATTGAATGTTAGTATTTCAGAATAACTAAAACTGCATCAAAATACCTATTAATTTTAGTATCTATTAGAAAAACACACAAACAAAGGCTTAAACAAGCAAGAGATGTATGTATTATAAAAAAGTAAAATAAGTGCCAAAAGGCATAATAAAATAAAATAAAAATAAGGGTACATAATGAAAGATCGCTATTTTTTTAATGCATTGGTGTGGCTTAACTTGTGCTAATTTTTAAGGAGCAATAGATCACCCAAAAGGGCATTAATAGTTTTTCGCTAATTTTCTCAACACATATTGAACCGATTCGAGAAATTCTTTTTTTTTGTTGCATTGGTGTGGCTTAACTTGTACTAATTTTTAAGGAGATCTAGATCAATCAGAAAGGCCTTATTAACTAGGTATGTAATAGTTGAATTAATGAAGTGTTGGTTTAAAAAGCATTAGGTTACAGGGTGAAGTGTAAAAATATGGATGTTAACCAAAAAGACCTTAATATACCTTTAGGCGAATTAACATGTTGGTTTAAACGGCATTATTAAAGTTGTTTGTATTTAACATGTGATCAATGTATGATTAGGAAAACCAGTTTTTTAATATTGTGTTTACGTTTTGATAGGTTTGTAAAACTAAAAAGTGTTCCAATTGAAAAATAGTCACTTTTAACGTAATTTAGGTTTTTTGGTAGCTATTGAGTAAGTACATTAATATCTATACATATGTGAAGTATGTTTGTGGTGTTTTATGCTAGATTAAATACCATATAAACGGCAGGAAACTAACTTTATAGGTCTCCTCAGGGTAGTGTAAAAAGGGCCATTACCTAAAAATAGTCATTTTTAACGTAAATTATAGGTTGTCTGATAGAAATAAATATACTAGCCATTGAGTAGGTTCATTAATATTTATAAATGAAGTATGTTTATGTGTTTTATGCTAGATTAAATACCAATATGAACGACAGGAAACTAACTTTACAGGTCGGTCTCCTCAGGTTAGTGTAAAAAGGGTCTTATTAACTAAAAATATTATAGCTCTGGTTAAATGGTTAGATTAACAAAATGTTGGTTAAAAAAGCATTAAGACTAATACTAGGTGTAGTCTAGTGTGACACACCTCATTGTTAAACAAGTTTAGTAAATTTTTTGGTATTTGGTTAGAATAGTTATCTATATCTATTACAAATAGAATGATACAAACACGAAAAAGCCAATTTAATATTTTTTTTTCCTCATTTCTCAACATATATTGAACCGATTTAAGAAATTATTTTTGTATGTGATTGGTGCTGGATTCACATTGACTTTATTTTTTAGGAAGATAACTCTCGGTCACTAGGACCTTGTTAGGTTTTTGTTGATGTCACAACTTTAAATAGACCGATTTGAAAACTTATTGTTGTATTGAATTAGGGGATCCAAATTAAATTTATTTTTATCAAGGCAAAGCTCAACCAAAAGTAGTTTTCTATTGATATCTCAACTTCAAAAATAAATGAGAAGAGAAAAGACTATTTTAATATGCAATCAAAACGACATTATTATATAAACACACCCAATGAAAAGTTGTTTACCTATAAGTTTAATTCTTGTTTGTTACCTATTTATTATTGTGTGAGATTTGATTTTAAAAATTGAATTAAAACTAACACTTTAATTTAAAATAAAGCAAAGAAACTTTAATTTAAAATAAAGGAAAAAACTTTAATTTAAAATAAAGCAAAAAAATGGTCATTCTTGTCAACGAGATAATTTAACTAACTACCTATGTAACTGGTAAAGATATTATTATTAACATTTTCTTATTTGTTTAAACTTTAGACAAAATCCTTCTAGATTTAACATCCGAAGATTCCTGAATGTTAACGAAGATTTACGATTACCTTAGAAAATCTGGTTTAATGTTCGAAGTTAGGTACAAAAACTCTGACATGTGCCATATAAATTATTGCACTATAGGTTTGGTGTAACATAATGTATAAACGAAGAAGGCTGAACTTCTTAAAATAGTAAGTGGTTGCCACAAATCTCTTATTCAAGCTTTTCAGTACAGCATTAAACAGAATTGTAGAAAATTAATAAAATGTGCACGCGCTTGCAGATAGAACAACAATCTATCAAATGTAAAAAAAAATATGGACATGTTTCTAGTAGATAGCGTTATATTTTCTAAAATCATTTTGTATATATAATAAAGCGAAAAACAGAATTAAAATATCATATACAAACAAGTGTTTCTTTATTGAACAATATTTGGCATTTGGTAACAAACCAGTGTTTCTTTATTAAACAACTGTTTTTGATTTCTTTTTTCTTTATTTATACCATAGACTATAGGAGAAGACTAGCAGATAAAAAAAAATTCAAAATTTATTTTAAAAAACGTACTTACTTGGTAAAAAAGTTTAAAATCTTTGTTTAGCTCATCGATAACTCAATTTCCTTTCTCTTTAAGAATCAACAAAATTGTATTCTCCTCTAACCTTGATTTTTCTTTTTAAAGTCAATGTGAGGAAAACTAAAACAGTGCTTCTTTAGAAACCCTTATAATGATCACAGAACATCAAATATAGCAAGCCTTTTTTAAAGCAATTGTAGAGAAAGAGATAAAACTGAAGACTGAATCTTGTAATATCTGCCTATAAATTCTGAATGGTAAAATGCGACGTTGAAAAAATTTTTTGGTAGTTTTAAGTTGTTTTGATGTTATTTTTAAAGTCAAAGAACATTTAAAAGATATTAAAATGATGCGGCAGTCACTTCTACAACAAAACTGAACAAAAGTGTTTAGAAATTTTGTTTCTCAGGTAAATCTTTTGAAACTGCTTGACCTTCAAACACCTTTCAAATCAAAATCATAAGTACCAATAAATCAAAGACATTTTGAGAATAATTTAGTGTGACTTTTTTTAGCACATACCAATATAGTACATTTTTTAATCCTAACTGTCATTCAAAAAATGTACATATAGCAGTTTAATTAAAGTTTAAATCTATTCTGCCACTCACTTACCTCACTTATCATTTCAATATGGTTAAGATTTTAGTTTTTTCAGAAGAAAGTATATAATTATAAACTTTAGTTAGTTTGATTATGTGTTAATCTGCTATAAGCGCAACAAAATTCGAGGTGAATTCTGTTATAACTTAAAAAATAAGAATCGCCCATAATATAAATAAAAACATTTTTCTTATATTTTATTTTAATTTTTTAAATATTTATTTGGTAGGTAGGTAGATAGTATTAATTATTAACATATTAGGAGACCAACCCAGACCAAAAGACCCGGAACAACGATAAAAATTCATTCATGAAAACAATTCGCTTTTACCCCAACATGCGCCTATAAGTTAGAAAAAAGAGAAATATTTTTAAGAAAGTGTATAACAACGCTGTATGAAACACGACATACGTATATTTAGTTTTGATACATCGAGAACATCTATCGATTTACCAGTGTCGGCGTCTGAATAGACATATTTACAAGAAAAATAAACAATAATAACATTTTTGAGGTTATATTCTCAAATACGGATGTCGAAGTTTAAAAATATGAAGCTCTAATGATTTTTATATCCCCTAGACCTAGAAGTATTAAAACTACCAAAGTTTGGGATACTCTGTACATTTTTTGAATGACAGTTAGGATTAAAAAATGTACTATATTGGTATGTGCTAAAAAAAGTCACACTAAATTATTCTCAAAATGTCTTTGATTTATTTGTACTTATGATTTTGATTTGAAAGGTGTTTGAAGGTCAAGCAGTTTCAAAAGATTTACCTGAGAAACAAAATTTCTAAACACTTTTGTTCAGTTTTGTTGTATAAGTGACTGCCGCATCATTTTAATATCTTTTAAATGTTCTTTGACTTTAAAAATAACATCAAAACAACTTAAAACTACCAAAAAATTTTTTCAACGTCGCATTTTACCATTCAGAATTTATAGGCAGATATTACAAGATTCAGTCTTCAGTTTTATCTCTTTCTCTACAATTGCTTTAAAAAAGGCTTGCTATATTTGGTGTTCTGTGATCATTATAAGGGTTTCTAAAGAAGCACTGTTTTAGTTTTCCTCACATTGACTTTAAAAAGAAAAATCAAGGTTAGAGGAGAATACAATTTTGTTGATTCTTAAAGAGAAAGGAAATTGAGTTATCGATGGGCCAAACAAAGATTTTAAACTTTTTTACCAAGTAAGTACGTTTTTTAAAATAAATTTTGAAGTTTTTTTTATCTGCTAGTCTATACTATGGTATAAATAAAG
Organism: Aspidapion aeneum; assembly: GCA_963576565.1. Classification (NCBI taxonomy): domain Eukaryota; kingdom Metazoa; phylum Arthropoda; class Insecta; order Coleoptera; family Brentidae; genus Aspidapion; species Aspidapion aeneum. The sequence continues at coordinate 51,684,751 of OY755039.1, forward strand.
AAAAAAGAAATCAAAAACAGTTGTTTAATAAAGAAACACTGGTTTGTTACCAAATACCAAATATTGTTCAATAAAGAAACACTTGTTTGTATATGATATTTTAATTCTGTTTTTCGCTTTATTATATATACAAAATGATTTTAAAAAATATAACGCTATCTACAAGAAACATGTCCATATTTTTTTTGTACATTTGATAGATTGTTGTTCTATCTGCAAGCGCGTGCACATTTTATTAATTTTCTACCATTCTGTTTAATGCTGTACTGAAAAGCTTGAATGAGAGATTTGTGGCAACCACTTACTATTTTAAGAAGTTCAGCCTTCTTCGTTTATACATTATGTTACACCAAACCTATAGTGCAATAATTTATATGGCACATGTCAGAGTTTTTGTACCTAACTTCGAACATTAAACCAGATTTTCTAAGGTAATCGTAAATCTTCGTTAACATTCAGGCATCTTCGGATGTTAAATCTAGAAGGATTTTGTCTAAAGTTTAAACAAATAAGAAAATGTTAATAATAATATCTTTACCAGTTACATAGGTAGTTAGTTAAATTATCTCATTGACAAAAATTACCATTTTTTTGCTTTATTTTAAATTAAAGTTTTTTCCTTTATTTTAAATTAAAGTTTCTTTGCTTTATTTTAAATTAAAGTGTTAGTTTTAATTCAATTTTTAAAATCAAATCTCACACAATAATAAATAGGTAACAAACAAGAATTAAACTTATAGGTAAACAACTTTTCATAGGGTGTGTTTATATAATAATGTCGTTTTGATTGCATATTAAAATAGTTTTTTCTCTTCTCATTTATTTTTGAACCAAAATTATTTTTGAACTTAAAAAACAAAATGTGAAATCGGTTAAATAAGAAGTTGAGATATCAACAGAAAACTACTTTTGGTTGAGCTTTGCCTTGATAAAAATAAATTTAATTTGGATCCCCTAATTCAATACAACAATAATTTTTCAAATCGGTCTATTTAACGTTGTGACATCAACAAAAACCTAACAAGGTCCTAGTGACCGAGAGTTATCTTCCTAAAAAATAAAGTAAATGTGAATCCAGCACCAATCACATACAAAAATAATTTCTTAAATCGGTTCAATATATGTTGAGAAATGAGGAAAAAATATATTAAATTGGCTTTTTCGTGTTTGTATCATTCTATTTGTAATAGAATAGATAACTATTCTAACCAAATACCAAAAATGTATTAAACTTGTTTAATAAAGAGGTGTGTCACACTAAACTACACCTAGTATTAGTCTTAATGCTTTTTTAACCAACATTTTGTTAATCTAACCATTTAACCAGAGCTATAATATTTTTAGTTAATAAGACCCTTTTTACACTAACCTGAGGAGACCGACCTGTAAAGTTAGTTTCCTGTCGTTCATATTGGTATTTAATCTAGCATAAAACACCATAAACATACTTCATTTATAAATATTAATGAACCTACTCAATGGCTAGTATATTTATTTCTATCTGACAACCTATAATTTACGTTAAAAATGACTATTTTTAGGTAATGGCCCTTTTTACACTACCCTGAGGAGATCTATAAAGTTAGTTTCCTGCCGTTTATATGGTATTTAATCTAGCATAAAACACCAGAAACATACTTCACATATTTATAGATATTAATGTACTTACTCAATAGCTACCAAAAAACCTAAATTACGTTAAAAGTGACTATTTTTCAATTGGATCACTTTTTAGTTTTACAAACCTATCAAAACGTAAACACAATATTAAAAAACTGGTTTTCCTAATCATACATCGATCACATGTTAAATACAAACAACTTTAATAATGCCGTTTAAACCAACATGTTAATTTGCCTAAAGGTATATTAAGGTATTTTTGGTTAACATCCATATTTTTACACCTCACCCTGTAACCTAATGCTTTTTAAACCAACACTTCATTAATTCAACTATTACATACCTAGTTAATAAGACCTTTCTGATTTATCTAGATCTCCTTAAAAATTAGTACAAGTTAAGCCACACCAATGCAATAAAAAAAAAAGAATTTCTCGAATCGGTTCAATATGTGTTGAGAAATTAGCGAAAAACTATTAATGCCCTTTTGGGTGATCTATTGCTCCTTAAAAATTAGCACAAGTTAAGCCACACCAATGCATTAAAAAAATAGCGATCTTTCATTATGTACCCTTATTTTTATTTTATTTTATTTTGCCTTTTGGCACTTATTTTACTTTTTTATAATACATACATCTCTTGCTTGTTTAAGCCTTTGTTTGTGTGTTTTTCCAATAGATACTAAAATTAATAAGTATTTTGATGCAGTTTTAGTTATTCTGAAATATTAACATTCAATACGTTTGCAATATTCTTGTTGACGATCATTACAACCATTTTTAAAAAATGAAAAATGAAAAATTGTAATTTTTATCAAATATTACGACAATGGCGTCACACCATATAAATAACCAACTGTATTACATAATATTGCATCATATTACATACGATTGCATCATATTACATACGATTGCATCATATTACGTGGTCTCGTGGTTATTGCTAATTCGATAACACAGAAACATGTGAGGGGTCATAAGGTTATCTGTTAACTATATAAACAACACTAAAAAATACACATATAAAATGCACATCGAGAAATAATTTTATTTTTTAACAAACAGAGACAATAAATATTATTATTATTAATCAACTAACGCCTGTTTTACATTCAAACATACCAGGCTAAGCTAGTGAGGTCTTTTTGTTGGCTATCCTGTTAATTTTACACCGTGTTAGGTAACAACACAATAATAGGTACACATTATTTCTTGGGTCCTTCAAACTTGAACAACAGCCACGGATTACGTTACATAATAGGTAGGTGATGCAATACAAACACATATCACTATTCTATCATGCATTGGTCACGTGGTGTTAAACACCACAAACAACTTTTGCCTTATATCTTTTTAACCACCACTTCATTCATTCGTTCAGCCAGAGCTATAACAGTTAGATCATAAATTAAAATTTAGAACACTTTAAGATGGACTTTCAATATAATTATTGGTCAACTAAAATTGACTTTGAAATAGAAGAACTTTTAGAAGGGAAAAATGAAAAGAAAATATTTATAAATGGTTAGCAGAATGGATATATTTTGGGTTTGATTAATGCAGATACATCATTGAGGAAAAACTACCAACATTATACCCATTATTACCTACAATATGGAAACATAAATTAACAGAGGCAGCGCTGGAATATACGAAAATATATCCAAACTATGACGTGAAAAATTCTATCAATTATTTTTAAATTTGATGGTCGAGATGAGTGTGGTTTATATGATATATATGAATAAAATTATATAATTAAAACATACTTTGAGGTTTTATTTTAGAATTATTTACTTTGAGACATCCTGTACAGCATAAGTAACTAGCTGTATTAAATAAAACAGGAACGTGTGCGGGTCATAAGGTTATCCTATAACTGCATAAACAATGATAAGTGATACACAGGCTATCCCGATTAATTTAAACAAATATTTTTAGAAATTATTTTATTTTTTAACACACAGAGAAAATAACAGGCTATCCCGATTAATTTTAACAAATATTTTTAGAAATTATTTTATTTTTTAACCAACAATTACCTAAGGCCTTTTTCACATTAAGACCTTACTTACCTAGACCAGGCTAAGCTAGTGAAGTAGCTATCTTACTAAAAAAAAACATCCCATTTTACCTACTCTCGCATTGGCACCTAACTCATTGACCAATAGGGCCTTTCAACAGCCTCTGGTTACGTCATTGCTCACAACTTCTTACACACTTCTTTTAGTCCCAAGGTCATACGAAGTTCACTTCTTCAGCAACAGACAGACAGACATACAGACAGACAGAACTGGATGGCATGTTACCAATTGCATTAGAACCTCCACAACTGTACTACTCATATGATTCTGACATAGGCACACCTAACCGGAGTTATTAATACTTTGGTTAGGTACGTGCGGGCAGATAAACAGCTGATCTCGTTAAAAGTAAGGTTGGTTTGTTTATTTTGCTTTGCAGTCGTTTATGTGTTGTGCATTTTAGTGTTGTGGTAAGTGTTTAAGTTTTGATTTTCAGTTTTATTTCGTGTACATCTTACGAATCGCGGCTTGCTGATGAAATTAATTTTTTCGAAGCAAGTGCAGTGTTTTTAATCTAACGGAGAACGGCTGTGAGTTTTTTCCTTATAAAGTTGGGATTCATAAGGCTCCGTGGTGGACTTGTTCTTATTTTTAGATTGCCGGCCAGGCTTTGTCCACGTAAGCTTGAAGACTTATGTCACACTGATGTGCTCTAATGAGAGCGAAACACATGTGTCTGTGGCTAGTCAGACCACACCTAACCGGAGTTATTAATACTTTGGTTAGGTACGTGCGGGCAGATAAACAGCTGATCTCCTTAAAAGTGAGGTTGGTTTGCTTATTTTGCTTTGCAGTCGTTTATGTGTTGTGCATTTTAGTGTTGTGGTAAGTGTTTAAGTTTTGATTTTCAGTTTTATTTCGTGTACATCTTACGAATCGCGGCTTGCTGATGAAATTAATTTTTTCGATGCAAGTGCAGTGTTTTTAATCTAACGGAGAACGGCTGTGAGTTTTTTCCTTGTAAAGTTGCGATTTATAAGGCTCCGTGGTGGACTTGTTCTTATTTTTAGATTGCCGGCCAGGCTTTGTCCACTTAAGCTTGAAGACTTATGTCACACTGATGTGCTATAATGAGAGCGAAACACATGTGTCTGTGGCTAGTCAGACCACACCTAACCGGAGTTATTAATACTTTGGTTAGGTACGTGCGGGCAGATAAACAGCTGATCTCGTTAAAAGTGAGGTTGGTTTGTTTATTTTGCTTTGCAGTCGTTTATGTGTTGTGCATTTTAGTGTTGTGGTAAGTGTTTAAGTTTTGATTTTCAGTTTTATTTCGTGTAGATCTTACGAATCGCGGCTTGCTGATGAAATTAATTTTTTCGATGCAAGTGCAGTGTTTTTAATCTAACGGAGAACGGCTGTGAGTTTTTTCCTTGTATAGTTGCGAAAAATAAAAATGATATCACGGAAAAATTAAATCTTATTTTATCCAAATTTTCAGACTGGTGTTCTTCCAACAATCTTATTATTTATAAACTTAACAAAACGGTTTATTTGGAATTTAAAACCAATAACAGCAAACCATTGGAAATTGTAACACATTTTGGCTACGTCCCTGTTATATTTTCTGCAACCGCTAAGCTTTTGGGTGTTACATTTGATACACATCTGAACTTTAGTGAACATATTAATCAATTGTGCTCTAAAATTAACAAAAACACCTATGCCATAACATGTTTAAAAAACTCTCTAGGCAGGTCGACATTGCTAACTGCATATTTCGCCAACATACATTCCATTATCAGCTACGGTATGATATAGTGGGGTCAATCTTCAGATTTGGAAAGAGTGTTGGTCTCGCAGAAAAGGGTACTGCGAATAATTTTTAACCTAAAACCATCGGATTCGTGCCGACAAATTTTTAACGAAAACAGTATTCTCACTGTTACTTCACTATATGTTTACAAATTATTAATACATATACATAAAACTAAGCATATGTATTCTCAAAATGACTTTTTTCATTGTTACTCTACCCGGTATGGTAACAATTTCTGTTTATCATTCCATAAACATGAGTTTTTTAAAAAGAGCCCAGTATATGCTGGAATTTCTTTATATAATATGTTACCAAATGATTTCAAACCTTTATCTTTCTATAAGTTTAAAAAAGTACTTAAGAAACTTCTTTGTACTGAAACATTTTACAAACTAAAAGAATTAAAATTGTTTTTGTCAAAAAAATAAATGAACAAAATCACATTTGGCGTAACAAAGCACTATTGTGTGCTATTAAAAGTATGTGTGTGAGCGTTTCTGTGTTTTCTTTTGTAATTTGTGTATATATCTACCATTTGTTATACATATTGTAATGACATGTTCTAGTGTAAGAACGCAATGTATTTTCAATTTACTATAGTACTCTTATACCTATTTAAATACAATTACTGACTTGTTACATTCTATTGTTAATAGGCGATAGGCCTAAGTAACGAATAAATATTTTGATTTTGAATATTTTGATTTTGATTTTGATTTTGAGTAGTGTTGACTATGCTGTGATTTACTTGGGACCTAAGCTTTTTGCTCCTGGTCAAGCTTATGTCGCCTTGAGCCATATCAAATCGTTGGACGGCCCTCTCATCAAAGACTTGGATATTTAAAAATTCACAGGAAAGACAAAATTGACAGGAGAGACTCCCTGCAATATCAATGCGCTAGCTGAAATGCATAGACTTAGACAAATCTAAAAATTTTAAAATAAATTTAGAAAAAAAAACTTTTTGAAAACAAACTTTTATAAAATGGACTAAAAAGCATAAAATAATTTTTTGAGTATTCTGATATCATAATAATAAAAGCGATGGGCGTACAGTCGAACCTCTCTAAGTCGAACCTCTATAACTCGAACCTCTCTATAACTCGAACCTTTTAAGTGGTCCCTGCACTTTTTATATTTATTTTAACCTCTTTAACTCGAATTTCTATAACTCGAACTCTCCATAACTCGAACTGTTTTGGTTGTCCCTTTAAGTTCGAGTTATAGAGGTTCGACTGTATTTAATATTAGGTAAACGCCTTTCCAGGCGCATTTGGTGGATCGTCCACAGCCGACGATGGGCCGACTCTTCTTTTTCAATAAATCGACACACTGCCGGTCGCGGATGATCTGCCTAATATGAAGGAGGCGTAATAATGTCCATCCATATCAGAAGAATGTAAGTGTAGCTTGAGTAAGGTTGGGTTGGGTTAAATTGTCTACCCTTACACTTCTCTGCTATAATATAATGCAGTGGCGGCTCGTGACAGTAAAGTTTGTGAGTTCTGCCGATAGGGTATAAAAAATGCTATTGTTTTACAGTCTCCAGATCAAGTGTCTATTATAAAAAATAAAAAATTGCCAAGTTTGGTTTGGCAAAAATTACAATGCCTAGGAAAAAATAGCGTTTTTACAAAAGATTAAATTTAAACAACAAACACGACCATAACCTCCCTCTCATGCGTTTGGCGTCTTCTAAATAAATAAATGCGCCCGCAAACACGCAACGCTGAGCCCGCCCGCCCGGAATTGTACTGGAACTGCAAGTTTTGCAGCTCTATTTTTGCCTAGATTTCGCTATCTAAACCCATGAGCAAGTGCAGTGTGGGGCGAATGAAGGGGTTCCTAGCCGAACACAGATCTCCTTAGCCGCCCAGCTACGTTGTGTTGCAATTTAGCAGCGCAACAATGCCAATAACTTCATTTGACCGACTGTGAAATGCGGCCTTCGGCGACGGCGCGCGGCGTCATACGCAACACACGTACGCGATTTGAAGGCCTACTATACCAACACCGGACCGAAAATATACTGCTATTCCAATAATTTTAGAAATAAAATAATTATATTAGAAAAATAGCAGCGGCTGAAAAATAGTTAAATATTGTGAAAATTTTGGGGGTTCTGCAGCTCTGCAGCCCTTATGCACTAGACGCCCCTGATATAATGAAATGGATTTTCACTAAACTTCAAGTTAACAAGGCTGAAACAAAGACGGGTAAATTTCCTTTAATACGCCCATCGCTTTTATTATTATGATATCAGAACACTCAAAAAATTATTTTATGCTTTTTAGTCCATTTTATAAAAGTTTGTTTTCAAAAAGTTTTTTTTCTAAATTTATTTGTTAATTAAAGTACATATCTTAAAGAGCATCAAAAATTTCACTAGTTTGCTAATTTAGATTTTTTCTATCTTTAATAATAAATTTTAAAATAATATTCCTGATTGCTAAAATTTTAAATTATTTTAGATGCTGGGAACCATCATCAGACAGATTCATTTCAGTATATTTTGTCTCCCCATATAAACGCATTGTTAAAATCAAAACTATATTTAAATAATTTATGGATCGATCGATCGCCAATAAATAATGTAAATATAGTTTTGATTTTAACAATAAAATTAGAAATGTAAAAATAAAATATCTATCTGTCTAGCCTTCTTCGATTCATCTTTGGACTTAGGCCTCCCCAGTACTTCCATTCTTCTCTGTCTGTTGCCGTGTTAATCCGTCTAGCTCCTGCATGTCTCTTTAAATCGTCCGCGCATCTCATTTGGGGTCTTCCCCTACTTCTTTTATTTTCCCAAGGTCTCCAGGTTACAATACACTTGTTCCATCGATCGTCTTTCTATCTGATATTATAACCGGCAAATTTCGATTTTAGTTTTGCTACTTCTCCTCTTACATCCCTTACTCTTATTTTATTTCTTATCCATTCATTCGTTTTTCTATCTGTTAGCTTTACATGTAACATTTGTCTTTCCATTGATCTTTGGGCTTTTATTACCTTATCAATGTTTGATTTTGTAAGTTTCCAGGTCTGGGATCCATAGGTAAGTACAAGAATACACTTTCCTTTTGAGGTACTGAGGATATTTTTTATTTTTTAATATGTAGCTTAATTTGCCGAATGCTGGCCAGGCCAATCTTACTCGTCTCTGGATTTCAGCCGTTTGGTTTTCCTTTTTTAGTTTAATAATTTATCCATATCTGTGTTTGTTATGACTTTAGTTTTAGTGCAGTTCATACTCAAGCCTATATTTTTAGCTGCTGTATCCAATTCCTCTAGCATTTTTATCAGTTCTTCTTTCTTATCTGTTGTTATCAAGTATTGTCCGTTTACTTTAATGCCTATTTCTTCCCAATCTAAGTTTTTTAAAATTTCTTTAAGGGTCTGGTTAAATAGTTTAGGGGATATCGTGTCACTCTATCTGACACCTCTTCTTATGCGGATTGGCTTGGTTCCTGCGTCGATTTTGATTGATGTTGTTGCTTCGCTATATGTATATTGGCTATTAAGTCTGTGTTAACTACTGGAGTCAGTAATGCAAATAGTTAATTTAAATGTTTGTATTGTATGAACGAACGATATAACAACTATAAAAATCTAAAATCTTAATTTGTTATGTTTACAATATCAATCTCATTATCTGACTGATGACGCACGACGACCCTTGAGGTACAGGTCCGTTAGAGTGTTCTTGCTAACACCTTCCTTATTTTAAGATGAAATCGTCGAGTTTGGTCGGTAATCGTCGATTTCTTTGTGGTCTATTTGATGTACTTGTAGTTACTTCTGGACTTTGACTAGGAACCTCTATATTTTCTAAAATATCAAATTCTATTGGTTTGGGATCACATGATCTTAAAAGTTCCTCTAAAGAAGTGCTTGATAAATTTTCTTGAAGGCCTTCTAAAAGATTATTTCTTTCCGAAAAACTACTCTGATTTTTTTCAGGCTGAGGTTGGTCAGAGATATTGAAGGTTTCCATTAAAATGTCGAATGGTAAACATGAATTTGATTGTTGAATTGATTCACATTTTCTTGCTTTGAGCTGATTTGCATGGACTCTAATGAGTTTTTTTTCTTGTTCAAGAAATACATTGTATGTACATGACATGTCCAACTCGTTCTAAGACTCTTTCTTCGATCCATTTCTCTTGTCGATATCTGTAGACTTTGACATACACCAAATAAATCATCTGGAACAAAAGTTTTTAATTTTGCACCATGCTTTCTATTAAACTGTTCCTCCATTTTTGAATTGACTTGTCTTTCTGAAAATAAAGTTTGTGGTTTAAGAAGATCCAAAACTGTTTTTATTTGTCTTCCGAAAATCAGTTCTGCAGGTGACTTGTGCTCAGGTGCACTCCTATTTGGTGTTTGACGGTAAACTTGAAGAAAAGTTGTGATGTTTTCTTTTGTCGGAGCTTCATTCTTGGATTTTTTTAAAGCACGTTTGAAAGTATCAACAAACCTTTCGGCCAATCCATTTGACTGTGGATTGACTGTGGATGGTAGGCTGGAATGCGAATATGATTAATGCCTTGTACTTTGCAAAAATGTTCAAATGGCTTGCTGACAAAAACTGTAGCATTATCTGACACGATAGTATTAACAGTTCCCATTCGTGAGAAAAGTTTGTTCAGTTTTCGTATGGTAGTGAAACTGGTTGGGTTTTTTACTTTAAAAACTTCTGGCCACTTGGAGTAAGCATCCTCAACAATAAGATAACTGTAACCATCAATAGGGCCAGCGTAATCCATATGCAATCTTTCCCATGGTTTTTCAGGTATAGGCCATGCGGATAGTGTCGTTTTAACTGGAGACTTTGAAGCTTGTAAACAACTATCGCAACGTTGAAAAAATTCTTCGATCTGTTTGTCCAAAAATGGACAATAAATGTAGCTTCTAGCTAACGCCTTCATGCGTTCAATTCCTGGATGTCCTCTGTGAAATTGTTTTATGACACGTTTTCTGTAAATTCTTGGAATTACAACTCTGTCATTAATTAAAATGCAATCTTATGCAATTGAAAGCAAGTCTTTTCTATTGAAAAACTGTTGTATTTCCGAATCAGAATGTTGAATTTTAGTAGGCCATCCATTTTGAATGTACTTGAAAACTGTGTCCAAGATCGGGTCATTTCTTGTATTTGCTGCTATCATTTTGTATGTAACTGGTAATAATTCAATTGTTTCGGATACAATTTGATTAATGTTATGTTCGTTGACAGTTCTACCTGTCACAACGATGTCATCCAGATATGGTGCCACCATATCCAAACCAGCAAGCATAGTATCCATAATTTGTTGAAAAGCGCCTGGAGCAGTTTTTACACCAAATGAAAGACGATTACATCTGTAAAGTCCCTTGTGTGTATTAATACTTAGCAATTTCTTAGATTCATCATCTACTTCAACTTTTAAATAGGCTTCGGCCAAATCAAGAGGGCTAAATATGACACCATTGGATATTTTGGCGAAAATTTCTTCTGGTAGCGGTAATGGATAACAATGTGGTTCGAGAGAACCTTTTAGACCTGTAGAATAGTCAGCACAGATATGGATTTTTCCATTGGGTTTCTTGACAACTACAATTGGTGCGGCCCAATCAGAAAATTCTATTGGTGTGATTGCTCCTTTTTCAAGACGGTCCAGTTCTTCATCAACTAGTGCTTTGACATTGTAAGCCACTGGTCGTTTTGGTCGAAAAACTGGTTTAACATTTGTTTTTTATATAACTTTACTTTAGACTTATTGTCTTATCCTTCTTTAAAAATGTCAGGAAACTGGTTTTGTAAAAATTCTGTATTGACTATCTTGAGTATTTGCGATAAAATATCAATTTTCTTGCAAACGGAGTTTATTGGAATGTCCCATAATCCAAGATCTTCAATCCAGTCAATTCCCGGTTGTGAAATTGAGGTTACAAAACATTTTCGTGCTGTATTTTTGCTTGTGGAATTATGATCAAGGGATACTTGGCATGTGATTTCTCCCAAAAGATCCACCGGTTGTCCAGATGCGTTTAAAGCAGACTTATCAGTTGGTACAATGGTTGGTTGACCAATTTTCTTCCAAACTTCTTGATCAATTATTGTAATGTCAGAAGCTGTGTCAAACTGAAGTGAGATGGCTTTACCATTCAGTTTCAAGTTGATGAACTTGCGTGATGAGTTCACTTGATTAATGGTTACACTTTTTGTACTATTATCCTTTGACTTTTTGGTGTTTTTAATTCCAAAAAAGTGAGGTGATGCTTTCTTTTTAAAGCAAGCGCAATAGCCTTCTTTATGACCAACTTTAAAACATTGAGAACAAGTATGTTTGGAATAGGAACAGTCTCTTTTAAAACCTCTTGGTTTTTCTTTAGATTCTGATGCTGACGACTGTTTTTGTTTGTGGACAGCGTGGATAGTAGATTCAGGCTTTTTTCCAACTAGTGCGGTATCTGCTTCTAGACTAAGGATGTTTTGGCCACAATAGACCCACTCGTGGTCGCAGTGGAAGGGCTGCAAGGCCCACTCACATATGAGTCATCAAGGATGTTTTGGCATTCATCTACTAAATCCTTTAAAGAAAAATTGTCCTTGTCGTTGTTGTTTATTTTTGAGAGTAAACGAGTGGTAATATGTGCATATTGAGGAGATTTTAAACCAATTATAAACATAAGGCATTTGAACTGTGTTTCGTCAAGTTTTTTTATTTGAAAAGCTTTACAATGCTTGTTCACAATACCGGCGTATGTTGCAAAATCATCTGAATCCTTCTTATATAACTGAAGACATTTGAATCGTGAGCTGATAATGCTTTCTGCTTTTCCAAAAATCTTTTTCAAAATGCGTACGGTCTCATCAAAATCGTTATCTTTTGGTATTTTAGGCAAAATGAAATTTAAATAACGCTCGTGAGCATAGGAACTTAAATTTCTAAGAAGCAAACGTACTCTGGCATCATTACTTAGTCTAGCACCATCAATTTTAAATAAATCTTCATACCTTTGAAACCAAGATTCAAACGTAACCTGGTTGTCTGGATCAGGCACAAACTCTCTAATATTGTGTGCTAAGGATTCAATTATAAGTTCAGTGTTGTCTGGTTCTTTGTTCTTTTCAGCATTTGATGTCTTTTCTAGCAAAGCTTGCAGGATTTTGTTTTGTTGTTCCAACAGCTTGGCTAAATCTTCAGCTTCCATTATCTTCGTCGCCAACTGTTAACTACTGGAGTCAGTAATGCAAGTAGTTAATTTAAATGTTTGTATTGTATGAACGAACGATAAAACAACTATAAAAATCTAAAATCTTAATTTGTTATGTTTACAATATCAATCTTATTATCTGACTGATGACGCACGACGACCCTTGAGGTACAGGTCCGTTAGAGTGTTCTTGCTACCAGTCTGTGATCTATATCTAAAGATAAGTCGCGCAGCATGTCTGAGTAAAACACGTTTTTATTAAGCTCCTCGTTTTTGGCAAATATTTGTGGGTTAAAATTGAGTTTAATTGTTGTAACAAATACCAAAAACTTTGTTTTTAAAAGGACCATAAGTACATAATACATCTGTGCAACGTTATTTCACCAGAAACTGTAAGTAATTAGTAGTTAGTTCTGCCGCATATTTGTTGCTGTTCCGGATTGACTTAGCTGTGAAAGATGGGGTCTCGTAGAAATAAAATGGACACTACTGAAATTAATAAAGAAACTGAAGATTTGATAAATAGAGTGTGTAGTACTTTTGCAGCCAAAATTAATGTTAGATTAGTAGCCATTGAAACTAAAATGCAGAAAACTATGCAGTCTTCGCTAGCGGATATCAAAAATGTGACAACAGAAAATAGTAAAACGTTGGAAGCTACCGAAAAACGAGTGCATAATCTGGAGCTGCAACAGACATGCAATACGCTTCGCATTTTGGGGATTCTTGAAACAGAACATGAAAATTTAGTTGAAGTAATCCAAGACATCATTAAAGTCAAGCTAAAGTTTTTTGCCAGGAAAACGATTTAAATAAAGTATTCAGGATAGGCCAAATAACACCGGACCAACCCAGAGCGATTCTGCTCCAATGTGTCTGGAACATAAAATGTTTTGAGATTGTTAGAGCACTTAAACTGTTAAAAGGTTCCGGCATAGTTATTTATGAAGAGCTTACCCAGGACCGCTATAATTTGCTGCAGGAGGCAAAAAATAAATATGCAAAGAAAAACGCATGGTCTTCTGGTGGAAGAGTGTATGCGTAGTTGGCGGATGAGAAAAAGAAGAAAGTCGTAAAATCTATAAATGAATTATAATGAGGCCACTACCACATCGACCCGGTCGAATCATTTTTATTTGGTATAGCACTTTTATCTACATCAACTGTGTCTTTTTTTTCTTTTTCCTTTTATTTTATTTTAAATATGTTTCTTTTTTGGAATAAAACTTATTTTATTTTTGATTAGAATTTATGTTTATTATTTGTAGCCCATTAAATTTAAATTGAATTGTTTCTTTTGGATAAACCCATTTTACAATATAATAATTAATTATTGTTAACGAAGATCTTAGTAAGCCCTTAGCCACTTAGTAATGACACATGAAGAGAACATTACATTTTCTCATTTTAACGTACGCTCCTGCTTTGATTTGGTCTCGGAATTTTTGGGTACGGAATGTTAGCTCCCGCTAAATTTCGCGGTTGTTTGTAAATTTTAAAACCACACAATTGGATGACGGACAGAGTACATTTTTCGCGCATTTGGACATGCGCACCAAGAATCAGTGAGATCCTTTCTACCGCCTCGAAAAAATGGCATGTTAATTTCTTTCTCCAACTATTTCAAATATCTACACTTGAAAGTGCTCGATTTTGGTGTACTGAAGCATAGAACTAGAAACTTCAGCCCTTCAGCTACTTGGTGACATCATTAGATCCAGACAGGGGCCCCTTGGAAGTGGAGAAATTGGCTGCAAACTGGTAAGTGCTTTGTTTCTGATTTCCGTTGTGTGGTGCCCACAATTGATCTATGGACCTTTTTAATTATTTCGTAATTTCATATCAATATATTTATGTTTGTTCGCGCTTTCATTAATTAAAATATATACAGTCCATTGCAATTATCGTTTTTCTAACTGCGGGCATACATAAGTGTTCCTTTCGACCCGAATTATTTAAATTTACTCCATACGACGGTATTAATAAGTCGGCCATTTTCACGCCGAGATCATACGGCCTTGAATTTTGCCAATCGTATTGAAACGAGAGAGATTTTCGCTCGACCTTCGGTAGCGGCGCAGTTCACCTGTTTTTTGGTCCGCTGCTATGGTAACGTACCGCGTGGTCATTCAGTAAACAAATCGAAGCAATCAAAACAAACAAGCCCATGTTCAGTGTGTTAGGTGTGTTCCATATCATTTCGATATTTAAAACAATTTTCATCAATTGCGATAAATTAGTGCATATTTTCGACAATTCGTCATTTTTCTATTTCAGAAGCATTAATTTAGCGTTAATTGTATATTTACCGACATTTCTGTGATTAGATGTGTTCCATATCATTTCGATATTTAAAACAATTTTCATCAATTGCGATAAATTAGTGCATATTTTCGACAATTCGTCATTTTTCTATTTCAGAAGCATTAATTTAGCGTTAATTGTATATTTACCGACAATTTCGTCATTTCAAAGGTAAAATCATGTCTTTCAAAAAAGCCGTGCAAAAACGCAAGGGTTTTTTATCTGCGATCACCGAGTGTTATGTGTTTTCACAGACCGCGGCAACAGACGAAAAAGCGAGAAACGAGTTTCAAGTGAGGTATTCCGATTTGGACGAAACCTTCGATAAATGCATGCTGGCACATAATGATGTCATTATGTTGATAGACGACTTGGACGACGAGGAGTTTAAAACGCAGGATGCGATCCTTTCAGAAGCTCGTAAATATTTTTATGCGTGTAAGGGGGTTTACTCTAAAATATTTCCGGTTGAGGCCCCATCCTTTTCGGGATCATATGTTCGACAAAACGAAACTCCAAAACTCAAAGAGTTAGGTATTCCCATATTTCGAGGTGATAAAAAATTATGGCCAAGCTTTTTCGATCTTTTTAATAACATTATAGATCAAATCAAAGTCTAAGTAACGTTCGAAAACTTCAATATTTATTTTCATATCTCGAGGATGAGCCTTTAAAATTGATATCAGGGATTAGCTTATCTGATCAAAATTATAAAACTGCTTACGACAAATTAGTCAATAGATATCAAAACAAGCGAGACCTCGCAAATGATGCTTTAAGCACAATTATGAACTCCACATTAAAAAACGAGTCAGCTAAAGAATTGCGTAATTTAATTGACACCTTTTCTGAATCCCTAGAAATTTTAAAATCACTTAGCTTTGACGTTGACAGTTGGGACTTTATTATTTTTTTCATTTTGTTAGAAAAATTGGATATTCCGACGCGTTCAAATTTCGAAATGAGTCACGCCAATACTAATACCGAAATTCCCACTTTTCAGTCACTTTTTCAATTTCTAGAAAAAAGATGTAAAGTTTTGGAATCACTTCCTCAATCAACAGCACCCAAAAAATTCTATGCAAAATCAGTTTGGGCAAAAGCCTACCTATCAAAATTCAAATTCTATGCAAAATCAGTTTGGGCAAAAGCCTACCTATAAATCATCCAATTCGCCTTTTATAGGACTGGCTGGCACCTCAACTAATTCAAGTACGGGAATAAAATGTTTCCGGTGTAATCAAGGCCACGTGCTTTCGAAATGTCAAACATTTCTTGATCTCTCACCTATCGATCGCCTATCTTTCGTCAAGCAGAAAAAATTATGTCTAGCGTGTTTTCATCCCTTACATGGGGTAGATACGTGCAAATCAAAATATTCATGCAGGACTTGCAATAGCAAAAGGCACCACACTTTAACTCATATCTTAGAAACTAATCAAGAGTCTGGAAGCCAAGATACTAGTCCTGTCATTCACACACCACCGGTCAATAATCTTCATGTGTCATTAAATACCTCAGGACCTTCAGGTACCTTTCTTTTATGCACCGCCATAATAGATGTTATGGACGGTTGCGGAAATTTTCAACCTGTAAGGGCACTGCTTGATTCTGGATCACAGACAGGATTCATCAGTGAAAAGTGTATTCAGCGTCTTAATCTTCCTAGGCGAAGTTACACCACTGAAATATTCGGATTAAATCAGATGTCTTCTTTTACTTCCAAAGGGCTCGCGGGACCCAGCCCTTGAAACTATCTTTGGCTGGGTCGTCATGGGAAAAGTTGACGAAGTAGGTAGTCTTACGGAACGAACCAGTTGTTTTTTAACGAGTCATTCACCTCCTTTAGAGGTCATTCTCCCTAGGTTTTGGGAAATCGAACATTTGCCTAAAAAACAAATCTTATCAAAGGAAGAAAAACAAGCAGAATCAATTTTTACTGCGAGTGTAGTACGGCAACCGAGCGGTAGATTCATGGTAGATCTTCCGTTTAAAGATAAAATAAACCCTGACCTAGGAAATACTTATCCGCAAGCTTATCGTAGATTTTTACTTCTAGAAAATAGATTACTCAAAAATCCTGATCTGTACACTGCCTATTCAAGTTTCATGCAAGACTATATCGAGTCTAATCATATGAGTCTAGTTTCATCTAGTCAACCAAAAGTCGACGTATCATGTTTTTTAGCACATCATTGCGTACTAAAGCCGGAAAGCTTAAGTACAAAATTAAGGGTAGTCTGGGATTGTTCGGCAGTCACCCCAAAAAATATTAGTCTCAATGACACGTTGTTATCGGGACCGAAACTTCAAAAAGATATTGCTTCTTTACTCCTTACGTTTCGTCTTAATCCTATTGCCAACATTGCTGATATCAAACAGATGTTCCGTCAAGTCCTTATCAATCCTTATCACCGTCCTTATCAAAGGATATTGTGGAGGTTTTCTCCACAGGACCCACTTTCAGTGTAGGAACTTTCTACTGTCACTTTTGGCATGACATGCTCACCTTTTCTAGCCATGCGTACATTAAATGAGCTGGCAGAGAGAGAAAAGGAACGTTTTCCTATGGCTAGTACTGTTCTAAAAACGTCAATCTACATCGACGATATCTTGGTAACTAGCTACAAGCAAAATTTACTTTGCAACAGTTGTGGATATCGAAAATAGGCTGGGACGAAGAACCAGATTCTTTTATCATCGACCCTTGGAACAAACTTCGTTCTGAATTCCCGCTTCTTTCCAATTTTCAATTACCCCGACAAATCAAACTGTCAAAAATCAATACCTGTTAAATCATCGGCTTCTGTGACGCTTCAATTCGAGGCTACGCAGGCGTCGTATATTTTCGTGTAGAAGAGGAAAACAATATTTCTGTTTCTCTCATATCTGCAAAATCTAGGGTCGCGCCTATAAAGTCACAAACTTTGGCTAGGCTAGAACTCCTAGGCGCATTTCTTTTAAGCGAATTAATTGACTTCGTTTTATCTAGCTATGAAGGAAAAATAACTTTTACAAATATCGTTACTTTCTGCGATTCGCAAGTCGTATTGCATTGGCTTTCATCCCCTCCTAATCGCTGGCAAACCTTTGCTGGAAATCGAGTCAGTACAATCCAAGAAATCATTCCCTCAAACTCATGGTGCTACATTCCTTCTGCTTTAAATGCAGCCGATATTGCGTCACGAAAGGCCACCCCTTCACAGCTCATTTCACATGACATGTGGTGGAACGCACCGTCGTTTTTGTGGTCTCCCGAAAACGAATGGCCCGATTTTCATAAATCAAAAATGCCGATTGATTTCGGAGATATTAATCTGGAGGAAAAGCCAAAGGTCTGTTGCAATGCGATAATTGACGTTAACTTCTTAGATCAGCTTCTTATCAAATATTCATCTATATCAAAAATTCAACGTATCATTTGTTATGTCCTTCGAATAGTTAACCTTTTTCAAAACCATTCCTATCAAAAACCCACTAAGCCGCCGGACCAAAAAGTTATTTTTGAGAATATTGTTTTTCCTACCACCGGTGAGATGCAAAGTGCGTTATACCTTCTTATCAAACGCGTTCAAGGTTCTTGTTTTTCTGAGCTTTTTTGCGCGTTATCTAAGGATAAACCAATACCGAAACCTTTTCGAAAACTTTCACCTTTTCTTGATGAAAATAATATCATTAGAGTCGGTGGCAGATTACAAAAATCTGACCTTTTGTCTTATTCTGCAAAACACCCCGTCTTACTTTCGAGTAACCATCGTTTAACTACTCTTCATATCGAGTCCACTCATCGACAATACCTTCATCCTGGGTTTAAAACATTACATAATCTGCTTTTACAGCAATTTTGGATATTATCTGCCAGACGGGCAATTCAAAGAACCATATCCAAGTGTTTGCAATGTTTTAGAATCAACCCTAAACCCTATAGACCGCCCATAATGAGTTCACTTCCCGCTCATCGAATCAATCAACTTAAACCTTTTTCGAGTGTAGCTATCGACTTTTGTGGACCTTTCTTTGTGATTCCTCATCGTTACCGTATGTCTGTGTGTTTGTCTGTACGGCCACACATTGCGTGCATTTGGAATTAACCATGGAACTGTCCACCGAAGGGTTTGTAGGTGCATTCCATCGATTCATTTCCAGACGTGGAAGCGTGACGCAATGCTGGTCAGATTAGGGCAGTAATTTTATAGGGTTTGTAACCAATTACTTGATTACGCAAGAAGTGCGTCCACCAGACTTTCTATTCGTTGGCATCTGGGACCTCCTTTCAGTCCACATTTCAATGGCCTGGGAGAAGCTGGCGTCAAAAGTTTTAAAACTCACTTTGTTCGAGTAGTCGGCCACCAAAAGTTGTCCATCATGGAAATGTCCACCCTTACATGTCGCATAGAAGCCGTGCTTAATAGTCGCCCTTTATCTCCTGCCTCTTCAGACCCACACGATCTTCAACCTCTTACCCCTGGGCATTTTTTGACCCTTGAACCCCTTAATTCAGAAATTCCGGAGTCAGATTTGTCCGAAGTTTCCCTAAATCGGCTCTCGAGATGGCAACTAATCCAAAAACTACATAATGATTTTTGGAAAAGATATTCTGTAGAGTATTTGCATACGCTACAACAGCGACACAAGTGGGCTGATTCGTCCCCAAATATCAAATTAAATGATTTGGTTATCATATCGAGTGATCACACCCAGTCACCTTTCAAATGGCCAGTCGGTCGAGTTCTCGAATTGCATCCCGGCGGAGACGGTCAAGTGCGTGTAGCGACGGTACAAACGGTTCGGTTCGGTTCGGTTCGGTTTACAAGCGGCCAGTTGTAAAACTGTGCCTCTTGCCGAATTAAAAGTAATTTTAATTTTTTCTACCTATTGAAGTCAATTATTACAATAGGTAATTCTTTATTATTATTTTTTTATTTTGTTTGTTTGTTTTGACTTTTTCGGGTTTTCGTTATCTCTAAATAAACTTACTGTTGGTTTTTATAAGCAATGGTGTAACCGAATAATAATTTGATGTAAATTAGGTTGTTTGTAACCGCGAGTTCTGATGTGAACTTTGACTATAGGTTTGATGTAAACGTGCTTATGTAATAAGTCACAATGTCAGTCATCGTCAAAATATTGGTAGTTTTTCTGTTTTACTTTTTATAAAATAAAAAGATATTTTGCTACACTTTATGGTTGATTTTATTAACATTCAAAAACACTTATAAGACTGCGTTGCTGTCCACAATAGGTTATGGGCCCAGATGATTCGAAAGACACAAAATAAATAGTGTTTTTCAAGTGTTTTTTCGGCGTGTGTTAAATCAGACTTTTTTCATAGTTTAGTTTTCGGTACTGAACTGTAAGTGCTCGCGAAGAATTTCAACAAAATGTCGAAAGAAGATTCGTCGGTCTTGGTTAGTGGCCTGGCCAAGCTAAAAGGCCGTGAGAACTATTCCATTTGGAAATTTCAAATGAAAAATCTTCTCAGACATGATAATCTTTGGCATGCTGTCATTGGGTACCCCCAAGGAGACAAAACAGATCAGGAGGCAAAAACACGAAAAGATAAGAAAGCCCTGAGTAAAATCAACCTTATGATAGAGACAAATGTTATATCACACGTAATGAAAGCAGAAACAGCTAAAGAAGCTTGGGAGGCATTGGAGAAGGCTTTTGAAGATAAAGGGCTGAACCGCCGGGTTACCTTAATAAAAAGTTTATTCTCAGTGAAGCTTATCAACTTTGCGACTATGGAAGAATATGTCAATGACATTTCTGAATATTTCCGAGCAACTAGCTGGTCTTGGTAAGCCCATGGAATATTGCAATTATAATGCTTCAGGGGTTGCCAGATGAATATAAGCCGATGGTGATGGCTTTGGAACATTCAGGGGCTGAGATTTCAAGTGACTTAGTAAAGATGAAGCTTCTCCAAGATAAAAGCTATACAAATAATAGAGACGAAAATGCTATGTTTTCAAAGAAGCAACAATATGACAAAAAGAAGAAGCCATGGTGTTTCCGGTGCAAAAAAAAATTGGGACACGTAAAATATAGCTGCCCTTTGAACAAGCCTGGAGAGAACAGTCAACCCAAACAACAGTCTTTTGATAAAAATAGTAAAAATAAGGCTTTGTTGACTGCTTTAGGGGTAACAAAGGGGTTTGACCAAGATAGTTGGTACATAGACTCAGGCGCAACGAACCACATGAGTGCGCAAAAAGGCAGTATGAAAAATTTTTCTGTAAAGGACCAAGGATTAGAAGTGACAGTTGCAAACAATCAAAAATTAAAAATCAATGGAGTTGGTGACATTCCCATAAAATCAGATAATGGGGATTCATTAAAAATTACCAATGTCCTTCATGTTCCTGACCTTTCAGCTAATTTGTTGTCAGTGAGTTCTATGGTAAGAAAGGGCTTAACTGTCATATTTAATCAGAACGGATGCAAAGTTATGGATAATGGCACGACACTGGTTACTGCACTTGAAAATGGTGGAGTTTACAAAGTGAACTTATCACCAAGTGAAGAGAAGTCAGAGAAAGATATGGCTTTTGTGTCAACGCAAGAATCCGAGCAGAACTTATGGCATAGGAGGTTAGGACACCTCAACAGGGTCAGTATGCGACTACTTAAAAACAGTATGGCTACTGTGGTCAATTTCAAAGAAAATGAAGAAGACCAACAACCTTGTGTTTTCTGCATTGAAGGTAAGCATGCACGAAAACCGTTTGTTTCCGATAAAAACAAAAAATTGTCAGATAATAAATTAGATCTGATACATACAGATGTATGTGGTCCAATGCCAAGTGAATCATGGAGCGGCAAGAAATATATGCTTACACTCATTGATGATCACAGCAGAATGGTATTTGCCTATTTCATTAAAACGAAAGATGAGGTTAAATCTTGTTTGGCTGAATTCATAAATCGTGTTGAGAACGAGTGTAGCACTTCTGTCAAATCAATTCGAAGTGACAATGGCACAGAATACGTTAATTCTGAGATTATAAAACTGTGTAAACAAAAGGGAATCAAACATCAGCTGACTGTACCTTACTGCCCTCAACAAAATGGAGTTGCAGAACGTTACAATAGAACAATCATGGAGAATGTTCGTTCTATGATGCAAGATTCCAAAAGTAATCCAAGAATGTGGGCTGAGGCTGCTAATACTGCAGTTTACCTAATAAACCGTTCTCCAACAAAGAAAATTCCTGGAAAAACTTCTTTTGAAGTATGGAATAATAAAAAGGTGGACCTTACTCACCTAAAAGTTTTTGGATGCCAAGCATTTTCTTATATTCCTACAGAAAAAAGGAATAAATTACAGCCTAAAAGTAAACAAATGATTTTTGTTGGCTATAGTGAAGTTAGCAAAGCTTACAGGTTGTTAGATCCAGATACAAAGAAGATAGTAACTTCAAGAGATGTGGTTTTCATTGAAAACTCAAAGAAAACAGAAGAAAGTTCTGCAGAGAAACTTGAACTCCCTAAAAAGGATCAAGAATTATCAATAATTCTCCATGAAAAACAGTCAACGATTGATGAACAATTAAATGTTAATCAAGAAGAAGAAAATGTTGAGACTAAAAATGTAGAACTTGAAGAAGAAAATCCAGATGAAGAAGAAAATGATCAAGAGTTACCCAGACTTTATCCTCAAAGAGAAAGAAAACAAAAACAATTTCAAGACTACATTACATACCAAGCCATAGAAATGGAAACAATGGCTGACCCATTAACTTTTTTGGATGCAATGTCTTGTATGAACAAAGAAAAATGGCAGGAAGCCATGGAGACTGAGATTAAATCCTTATATGAAAATAATGTGTATATCTTGGTGGACAAACCAAAGAATGTCCAAAACATTGTTCGCAACAAGTGGGTTATTAAAGAAAAGAAGGATAGCGAAGGTCAAACTGTAAGATATAGAGCGAGACTGGTGGCTAAAGGTTTTTCTCAACAACCAGGTGTCGACTATACTGAAACCTATTTACCAGTAATACGCCACAGCTCAATAAGAATGTTATTTGCTATATCTACAGTACTAGATCTCGAAATTGATCATATTGATGTCGAGACAGCCTTCTTATATGGAGACTTGAGTGAAAAAATATATATGCGACAGCCAGAAGGATTTGTCAAGAAAGGTGAAGAAAACAAAATATGTCTTCTCCAAAAGGCTATATATGGGCTCAAACAGGCATCACGAATGTGGAATTGTAAAATAACAGAAATACTGATTCAACTAGGATATAAACAATGTGAGAAAGAGTCATGTATTTTTATGAAATCACAAAAAGATAGCATCGTCTTCATTGCCTTATATGTTGACGATTTTTTCATATTTCATAACAATTCAGACATGGTGAACATCCTTAAAACAGAGTTGTCAAAGAACTTTAAAATTAGAGACCTTGGTGCTGTAAATTATGCATTAGGTTTTAAGATAGACAGAGATAGAACAAATAAAGTTCTGAAACTGAGTCAAAAGCAATATGTCAAGAATATTTTAGCCAGATTTAGCATGACAGATGCTAAACCTGTTGGGACGCCATTGGAACCAAACGTAAAATTTACCAATGATATCTTAGTAACTGATGTACCATATCAGGAACTAATAGGATCACTCATGTATTTGGCCGTAGGTACACGACCTGATATTGCATTTGCTGTGTCCTACTTAAGCCAGTTCAATAAAGAACATACCAAAGAGCATTGGCTTGCAGCCAAAAGAGTGCTTCGGTATTTAAAAAATACAATGGATGTTTGCTTAACGTACAATGGGAACGATTTAAGACTAGATGGATTTGTTGATGCAGACTGGGGAAACAGTTCTCCTGACCGAAAGTCATTTAGTGGATTTGTGTTTAAACTGGCCAATGCAGCGATTTCATGGGGCTGTAAAAAGCAATTGAGTACTGCACTTTCATCTACTGAAGCTGAGTATATGGCGATTGCGGAGGCCGCAAAGGAAGCTGTGTATTTGGATGCATTGTTCGGTGACTTAGTATATAAATGTAATCTGCTTAAATCATTAGCTTGTGGTAAAAGTTTGGTTTTATACAATGACAATCAATCTGCACAAAAGTTAGCAAGTAATCCTGTTTATCATAGTCGTACCAAGCACATTGATATTCGTTATCATTACATAAGAGAGCTGGTATCAAGTGGTAAAATTATACTTTCTTATATGCCAAGTACGGATATGACAGCAGATGTATGTACAAAATCTTTACCTGTTCCAAAACATAAGAAATGTACGTTAGGACTAGGTTTAAATGCTTGATTTTGTATCATACTTATTTTTTTTAGTTAATAATTATTATTCATTTAAGGGAGTGTGTTGGTTTTTATAAGCAATGGTGTAACCGAATAATAATTTGATGTAAATTAGGTTGTTTGTAACCGCGAGTTCTGATGTGAACTTTGACTATAGGTTTGATGTAAACGTGCTTATGTAATAAGTAACAATGTCAGTCATCGTCAAAATATTGGTAGTTTTTCTGTTTTACTTTTTATAAAATAAAAAGATATTTTGCTACACTTTATGGTTGATTTTATTAACATTCAAAAACACTTATAAGACTGCGTTGCTGTCCACAATACTTACGCTACTTATCTGTTTTTCATTCATTTATATTTATCGGTCGATCATTTTTCTTATATCTATATCTGTCTGGCTGATATTCTAAAATTGTGTGTTTTGGAGGGCAGTTATGTTAGCTCCCGCTAAATTTCGCGGTTGTTTGTAAATTTTAAAACCACACAATTGGATGACGGACAGAGTACATTTTTGGCGCATTTGGACATGCGCACCAAGAATCAGTGAGATATTTTTTACCGCCTCGAGAAAATGGCTTGTTAATTTCTTTCTCCAACTATTTCAAATATCTACACTTGAAAGTGCTCGATTTTGGTGTACTGAAGCATAGAACTAGAAACTTCAGCCCTTCAGCTACGTGGTGACATCAATAGATACAGACAGGGGCCCCTTGGAAGTGGAGAAATTGGCTGCAAACTGGTGAGTGCTTTGTTTCTGATTTCCGTTGTGTGGTGCCCACAATTGACCTATGGACCTTTTTAATTATTTCGTAATTTCATATCAATATATTTATGTTTGTTCGCGCTTTCATTAATTAAAATATATACAGTCCATTGCAGTTATCGTTTTTCTAACTGCGGGCATACACGGAATGTTTTAGCTTTTTGGGATTGTCCGAAACTTGGTTGGATGCTTCAATACCTGATTACGGGTTAGAAATACCTACATACAGATTGATTAGCATCGCATCGGGGATCGCATGGGGGGGGGGCGTTGCTTTCTATGTTAAAGAATATTTTAAATTTAAAGTTTAGAGGTTGACGAAGTAGAGAACTCCACCAAGGTATCTGGCCAAAAAGTGTGTTTTGGGACAGTGTATAGACCACCAAGTAATAGTATGGTCACTTGTTTGGACGAATTGGAAAATATTGTTGCTTCTTTGTTACCAGAATAAGATTATGTTTTTATTGGAGGTGATTTTAATATTGACGTGAGTAAAACTGTTAATAATTTCTTGTTAAACCGCCTTTTAAAGAGATATAGTCTGTCCCAAATAATTACAGAACCTACTCGTATTACTGAAACATCTGAAACCATTATTGATTTGATAATTATAAGTAAGAATAACACATTGAGTTGTATAAAGCCCTG
Organism: Aspidapion aeneum; assembly: GCA_963576565.1. NCBI lineage: Eukaryota > Metazoa > Arthropoda > Insecta > Coleoptera > Brentidae > Aspidapion > Aspidapion aeneum. The sequence continues at coordinate 51,710,416 of OY755039.1, forward strand.
AAAGGGCTTTAGAGACGGAAAGACAAGGCATTTTTTATTGACCCTATCCAATTTGGTTTCTAAGGGCAGGTATTTCTTTTACAATAAAAACAGAGATAGACATTATTGGACATGTGAAACGGACAAAGATAGGCTGATTTTGCATGCTAATAATACCCTAGATAATATATGGGTACTTTTATCTCTTTCACATTGACGGCATAAGTGCGACAGAAAAGCAGCTGGCTACCTTTAATCCACCTGCCGTATTTTGAGTGATTCTACCTGCTAGTCGGATTATACAGGGAAAACTGATAGACAATGTTGTCTAAGTACGGAAATGAATTTTTTTGAATTTTGTGCGGGAATATTACAAAAAGAAATCTTAAAACGTTTAAAAACAAGTTTAGAAGTAACTATTTGAGTTCAAACATGGTCCGAAATTGTTTTTTGTGCAAAAGAAGAAAAAAAATCCATAAAAAAACAACATTTCATGGGTAAGTCGTCTTGACGGATAGTTTTTGCTAAAACACGAGAAAGTTCAGTAGAGTCACGATAGATAGTTTTTTCTGCGACCGTGCGATTTTACCCTCACACATTTTGATTCAGAAAGTGTCACTTCCCCGCACTTATAAGATTATTTTTTAGTAATAATTTGTCCTGAAATGGGTTCTGGTACGTTTTACCACCCTACTCAAAACTTATTACAACAAGGTTTTTTTGCATTGCATGAAAATTAACAAAAAGTATTTGATTTTCTTAAAAATGATTTTTTTTTTTAAATGCTTACATACCGATTTTTATCCAGTTGTTTTTTTTTTCGAACCAAACTTTTGACATGTCACGGTCGAGTTTCATACATCTTGATGAATTGTTACACACCCTGATCTATGTTTTTATAAATTTCGATAAATTTTATGTTTTTTGCGGACTTTACAGTAATTTTAAGTTAAATTTTGGTCTTTCATCGCGAAAGTATATATTTATTATTATTTGACGCCACCGCGACCGGTCTACATGCCGGTATCATATGTGTATGTCCTTCTAATGTCATTTGACCATCATGCTATCTTACTTAATAAGGTCACTTAGTTTAATTAATAATTTTGTCCTACATAATATAAAAGAAGAATAGAAACCAACAAAAAATTTGTGACACTTCGGTTACCGATTTTCTTTGATTGCGATGGATTAGAGTAACCAGATTACGGTTTATTAGGGTGCCCAGAGTGCGGAAAAAAGATTTTCAAAAATTTCCATAAAAAAATTTGAAGACCAAACACACACGCGCCACTCAAAGTTTATGGTCGCATACATTAATCCTAACTCGATTTCCGACGATAACAACTTTTACTATATTTATTAACAACTAGGTAGATTAGGTTTGGTTAGGTTGGGTTATGTTGGGTTAGGTTGGGTTAGGTTGGGTTGGGTTAGGTTGGGTTACGTTGGGTCCTGAAATGGGTTCTGGTACGTTTTACCACCCTACTCAAAACTTATTACAACAAGGTTTTTTTGCATTGCATGAAAATTAACAAAAAGTATTTGATTTTCTTAAAAATGATTTTTTTTTAAAATGCTTACATACCGATTTTTATCCAGTTGTTTTTTTTTTCGAACCAAACTTTTGACATGTCACGGTCGAGTTTCATACATCTTGATGAATTGTTACACACCCTGATCTATGTTTTTATAAATTTCGATAAATTTTATGTTTTTTGCGGACTTTACAGTAATTTTAAGTTAAATTTTGGTCTTTCATCGCGAAAGTATATATTTATTATTATTTGACGCCACCGCGACCGGTCTACATGCCGGTATCATATGTGTATGTCCTTCTAATGTCATTTGACCATCATGCTGTCTTACTTAATAAGGTCACTTAGTTTAATTAATAATTTTGTCCTACATAATATAAAAGAAGAATAGAAACCAACAAAAAATTTGTGACACTTCGGTTACCGATTTTCTTTGATTGCGATGGATTAGAGTAACCAGATTACGGTTTATTAGGGTGCCCAGAGTGCGGAAAAAAGATTTTCAAAAATTTCCATAAAAAAATTTGAAGACCAAACACTCACGCGCCACTCAATGTTTATGGTCGCATACATTAATCCTAACTCGATTTCCGACGATAACAACTTTTACTATATTTATTAACAACTAGGTAGATTAGGTTTGGTTAGGTTGGGTTATGTTGGGTTAGGTTGGGTTAGGTTGGGTTGGGTTAGGTTGGGTTACGTTGGGTCCTGAAATGGGTTCTGGTACGTTTTACCACCCTACTCAAAACTTATTACAACAAGGTTTTTTTGCATTGCATGAAAATTAACATATTTGATTTTCTTAAAAATGATTTTTTTTTAAAATGCTTACATACCGATTTTTATCCAGTTGTTTTTTTTTTCGAACCAAACTTTTGACATGTCACGGTCGAGTTTCATACATCTTGATGAATTGTTACACACCCTGATCTATGTTTTTATAAATTTCGATAAATTTTATGTTTTTTGCGGACTTTACAGTAATTTTAAGTTAAATTTTGGTCTTTCATCGCGAAAGTATATATTTATTATTATTTGACGCCACCGCGACCGGTCTACATGCCGGTATCATATGTGTATGTCCTTCTAATGTCATTTGACCATCATGCTGTCTTACTTAATAAGGTCACTTAGTTTAATTAATAATTTTGTCCTACATAATATAAAAGAAGAATAGAAACCAACAAAAAATTTGTGACACTTCGGTTACCGATTTTCTTTGATTGCGATGGATTAGAGTAACCAGATTACGGTTTA